>CAKLNU010000705.1:0-187752 GCA_922788865.1 Poeciliopsis turneri | reverse complement strand
TGTAGAGAGAACGCAGCGCAGAGGAGGGGAGGAAATCTAGGTCATCGTGTTAGTCACGGAGGAGGGTTCGGGGAGCGAAGGAGCCGGCCAGCTCCCGCCACATTTGCTGGTCAACAGATCGTGGAGCTCCCCTGCAGGGTTTCTGCGTCTTCATCCGAAAGCATGTCAAAAGTGTGAAATCGGCCAAAACCAAACCAAAAAAAGAAGTCTGAAACGTTGCTTAATATTTCATCTTGTCGCTTGCGTCTTGTCTTATTTTTAGAGATTCTGCCGTCTCAGCGCGGTGGGTGTAGTGCATCAGGGTTTCCGATCCGCTCTAATGTAGTCCTGCATCGGCGGTGATCCCCTTCACCTCATTCTGTCTCTGAGGCTTTTTCTCTCCAAGTGTTTCTAGCTGGTTTGTTTTTGCAGCTCTCGCCCACTGGCTCTCTTCAGCTGTCTGATGTTTTATTGAGCGCTGTTTGTTGCGCCTGCTTCTGCTCGGAGGCTTCAGGCTTTAAACGACTCCCTGGGTGCTAATGCGTTTGGTATTTCACTACCTAATGAAACCCAGATATTAATACAGACAAAAAAAAAAAAAAGAAAAAAAATGCTTGCCGAGGTAGTAAAGGAGGCCCTGAATATCTTTTCTGCTTTTTTTTTTCTGTCCTTCTTTGTTCAGAGCTCAAAAGGAGTTCTGAAGAAATCCCAAAGCAGATCCCTCATCACAACACTCAAACAGAAGGTAAGACACAGGAAGACGGGCTTTCTCCGTTTTTTAAAAACGTTTCTTCTTCTTTTTGATGTGTTTGTGGAGAGGTTCATTCAGAATTAGTTGAAAGTACCAACATTTCGCTCGTGTTCACCACAAAACATGGACACAACTGGTTGGCTGGCTTACAGAAGATCGGCTCTATCGCAGTACTGCTTATTCATCCTTTTAAAAGTTTTCCTTTCCTAAAAAACTTTGAAGACATTCTTCGTTTTTGCCTTAAATTTGTTTTTTAGTGTTTTTCTTTTCTTCCTTCTGTTCTCCCAAAGTTATACATTCTCTTCTCTCATCCCTGCTTTCCTTGTGAAATATTTCCTTTCACTCAAAACGCCCGTCGTTGTATTACTCCTTCTTTCACTTCCTGCTTCCTTCCTTTCCTTTATTTTTCACATGCTTCCTTTGCGTCCTTGTGTCCTCCCATCTCTCCTTCAGTGCGTCTTTTTATTCTGGCTGTAATTCCTCACAGGTACCAGTCTGTCATTTCAAACTTCTGCCTTATTCCCTCCAGTTTTCCTTTTCCCACCTTTCCTTGTGTCCTTTCCTTTCTTTTGTTTTGCTATACCTTCTCTTCCTTCTTCCTTTCTATCCTTTCTTCCTCGTTTATTTAAGTCTCCTTCTTTCCTAGTGTCCGTCTGTCTTTGTGTCATTCCGTTTTTCTTCTCATGTCGCCGTCCCTTCTTTTTGTCGTCCTGTCTTCCTCCCTCTCTCTTTCCTGTCCTTTTTTAGCTTCTCCTTGTGTGACTGTGCACCACTTCTGTCTTTTCTTGTCTTTTTCTTTGCGCCCTTTCAGTTTTTCATGTTTCTCTCTCTCTCTCTCCCTGGTTTCCTTCCTTCCTTCCTAAAAGGTGCACTGACTCGTTTGAAAAAAAAATCAAAACACTAAAATATAAGAAAAATGATCATATAAAGCACTGAAATGGGACGAAGCATAATTTCGTGCCATCGATCGTATTCATTTAAGAAAACAATAGAGAATCTGTGATTCGCACAATAATGCAGATCTAAATATGCTGCATTAATTTAAATTTGCTCTGACGACGTCTTCATCTTTGATGAACATTTGTGATTTCCCATCACAGATGTTGTGAAATATTGATTTCGTAGCTCATATTTTTAGCCACTCTCCATCCTCTCGCAGGATTTTTCTCTCCTCTTTTCCCTCCTGCATTTACCCACTCGGGTTTCCACTTCAGTCTTTAATGCTTCCCTCTTTGCATATCATGTGCCCTCCCACGTCTGTGTCAGTGGTTGCGTGCATGCATGTGTGTATAAATGTGCACACACACGCACACGCACACACACACGCACACACACACACGCACACGCACACACGCACACACACACACACACACGCACACACACACACACACACTGCGGTGTGTTTGTTGGAAATCTAAACACTGTAATTACTAAACATTTCTAATCTTCTCAGCCCCCCCCTTCACTCCAGTGAGGTTCCTCTCTTAAAGAAATGAAATACTGTTGCTATTTCTATAACACACATTCAAACTGCTACTGCAGACGCTGCACACTGCAGCGTCTATTTCTTATGACGGGACGTAATTTACGAAAAGCACTCGTGCTGCAGCCCTCTGGCCACTGAAGAACCACCGGGCTGCGATCCAGTAGGCGGCTTCAGACATGATGTGTCGTATATTTAGCAAATTTCCCAGGTTGTCAGCTGAAGGCAGAGCGCACCTCCATAACGGAGAGTAGATTTCTGCTTTTTAACTTGCATGTGTGTTTCAACACTTCCAGAGGCACTCCAAGTCCAGGCTGGCATGTCAAAGCGTGGAGAAGGAGGAAGAGGTTCAGGAAAGGTCTGGGAGAGAGGCTGGCGGACAATTCAACAGGTGACCTTTGAACTGCATCAACACAACGTAGAATTAACAGTAAAATAGCCACTTGCCCTATTTTAAAATATATATATATATATAAATATATATATTGTGTATATGACACAAACACGCAAACACACACACACATATGCAGTTTAATCTACCCAGTTACACATTTCTGTGGACCAGAATGTGCTACTTTTTGTACTTTTGTAGTACTTGTGTTGAATTGTTGCGCTCACTGTGCAGTTTGTTTATTCTGCTTTTTATGTCGCATATTCCATCTTTGTGTGACTCTTCTCGCTTTGATTGCCCGTCACTTTGTTTCACCTGAATTCATATTCTGTTCTATTTCCTGGTCGACGTTTAGATTAAGCCAAGGATTTTCAGCTCGCTGTTATCTCTTAATCTTTGTTCAAGTTTTCCTCCTTCTAGTCTCTGTTCCCGTTTGATGATTCATGTATGAATGTCTGCAGGAGTTATCTCAGCTCCCTTAAATGCGTCTGAGTGTGTTTGTCTGAGAAGATATATGCGTGATTTGTGGATGCACTCGTGCAATAATGAGAGAGTATTGCGGCACAGCGTGTGTGCTGGTTCCCATTAAGCTTTTTGCCTTTGATGCTCTTTCCTGTGGTTTGCAAGCTGCCTCTTGTGGACAATCCTCGCTACCCTGCGACGAATTTCCACTGTAAATGGGTCAGTGAGGCTGACCAAAGTCTATCTGATCGCTCTCCTGTCCTGTTTTTCAAAATGTATTTTTAGGGGCGGACGGAAGAGGAAGACAATGAAACTAAGTCGAGATCTGTCAAACCTGGTGGTGTTCACCAACTCTGTTGCCTCGCAGGAGTGCTTAAACGAAGGTGAAACAAAGGCGACACTTCCACTCACAAGCCGTAAATTGCAATGCTTCTCAAAGCCCTGTGGACATTTTCTCACTCCCTGCCTCTGTTGTTGTTGTTTTTTAGGCACTCCGGGTGACGTTTTGTCTTTCAGCGAGACCAGAGCGCAATCTCTGGTCAATCACAGGGCCGAGCAGTTCCTGGCTTTCAACCAGAGGCAGCTGTCGAGGATTTACCCCTCAGCCTATCGCATCGACTCGTCCAATTTTAACCCGCAGTTCTACTGGAACGTTGGTTGTCAGTTGGGTGAGAAGTTGAATCGTCTATTTAAGATTTTACTACATGAAATTAGGAATCACAGAACTATGCACGGTAATCTGGCCTGTCACATTTAATCCTGATAAAATGCATTAAAATGTGGAAAAGTTTAATAATTGTTCATACTTCTGCAAGGCAGTGCAAAACTTTTATTAACAACAAGTCGTGTATTCAGTTTAAAGACACAGTATATCTCACATAATTATTTAGACAATATTCATATGGTACTGTCAATCCACTTAATGGCATACAACTCTAATTTCTAATTCTGGGATAAGCTTTGGGGTGAAACGTGTTCACACAGATGACTCCATGTAATGACTCAGACAAGAAGCATCTGATGAAGAACAGGAAACTTAAACACAGCAAAGGGCTCTGTAGTGATTCATTTCATATTTAATCACTTAACTAAGTGATTAAATATGAAAACAAAATGTTTTCATATTTTATTAAAACAAATGAGAAATTGTTCCATTTTTGTTCCACAAAAATTCAAAACCTAAGACTAGACTCTTGAACAGGGATTAAAGTAAACCTTATATACTGAAGAAGACAAAGGGTGAAAATGATCATAAATAGTTAGAAGTAGTTAAATGAAACAAGACAGAGCAGAAAGCAAGTCAGACAGTACAAAGTGGGAGCTCTGCAAAAATATTTCAGAAGGTGAAGCAGTCACGGCACATTTCATTAATATTTTAAGAACAATCACAACTTTCTCTTTCTCGTTTGCTGATGAAAAACAGGGGAAAAAAACCCCAACGCAATGGTTTGTGTACCTTACCTTTACCCGTCTCCCTTTTAGCACAGATCTTTTGAAAACTGCAGAACTGTTCTCAGTTCTAGTTTCAATCACTTTTGTTCCGTCTCTCTGCAAAAAGCTTGTTTGGACGTTTGCAATCTTGCTGCTACTTCCTGGTTATGTTTTGGTTTTTGAGAATCTGACCTGTGACAAACTGATGCAGTTGTCTGCTTTTTGGTATTATTGTGCAGCTTTGCTTTTCTGCTATGGTTAAAATAATCACAGGAATATTTTTGACCAGGGTCATTTCAAGGCCTCCTTCCACTGCTATGAAGTTTAAGCAGTGATGATGACTTTTTCCCTTTTCAGGTTGGTATCTCCAGACTTCATATCAGAGTTTAGACTGGGCCTAAAACCTCCGACCCGATAATTAACTTTAATTATACGTCTGAACCCGAAGTAAACCCAACACATTACTCTCATTAAGATTTTACTGCTTTCATTTTTAGGCCACTATGTTGAGTAGAAAGTGTAACTTCTGCTGTTTTTAGCTTTGGTTGAGCATCTTCCAGCTCCACGTCGTCGCTTGTTGTGACCTCTGGGTGAGTCCAGTGCAAATCATCTGGGATGTGTGACTGATGGGAGCGGCGCAGCGAGCGCGTTTATTATGCAGTGCGCTGTGCTAACCAGTGAACGTCTGGGCCTTATTTTCTCGCTATCCTCAACACGTTGAAGTCCCTAAGCATGTTTTAAACTATGATAAGTAGATTAACACAACTTTATTTCTTGTACGTTTGGTCTTATCTGTGCTGTTTGTATCGGAGGCTTATTAAATTCACCACAGAAGCCCGATCCGACACCACAATAAAGAAAGTAATTTTGGCCAAACCCGGCCCGAAGCCATGCATCTAAACCCTGCTTCACCCTATAAACAAACTGAGAATTATTTATGTTTTAATTTACGCCTCAATGCAGACTCATGTATCAAAGTTTAGGTGAAATTTCATAACTAACTGGATGTTTTTTGTTGTTGTTGTTTTTTTTAGTTGCACTAAATTATCAAACAGACGGGAGGATGATGCAGCTCAACAGATCCAAGTTCATGGTGAATGGAGGTATTGGTTACGTCCTCAAGCCCCCTCCAATGTGTAAAGGTAAAACCAAGCACCGAATAAATCCAAAAATACCAAAATACAGATACAGTTTTTTAGTGAAGCTGTGGAGGAAGTATAGTCCTCAAATTATTAGGTACAATTCCATTTCAATTAAGTGTTACAAGAAAAAAAACAACATACTTAAGAAGTTGTTTTATTTTCAATCAAATTGTTGTCCTTTTACCAGGTATTTAAGTCAAAAGCAACAAGATTAAAGTGAAGATTCTAGTGCTGGATTTGCAACCATTTCAACTTACGAGAATAATCACAGAAATCCTGGTGTTCAAAATATTATTTGCTCTCTTAAGTTTAGAGAGGCTTAATGGATCAGAAATCTGATCACTAATACCCAGTTGATCTGAAAGAGACGAGCGCAAAAATGGAGAAATTCAATGTTTCTGAAGTGTCTGTGATTTGGTAGCTTTCTGGACCAGAACCACCGCGAGAGAACGGCCGCTGAGGAAAACTTGGCACAACCCGTTATTGTTCTAGGGGAAATGCAGAGAGGAAGTCTCTCAGCTCAGGCTCAGGCCATTGGATGTCTTCGTGGTTACTTACTTATTTTGGAGTCTGAACAAAGTTAATAAGTCATGTGACGTATCATTATTCAGAAGGTGAAATCGAAAATGAAAATGTGGTACATCCCAGAAACCCCACATTGCTGAAAGTAAAGCCAAAGTAGCAAGTATATTACAACATTGTGCGTGATTCAACAAGACATCCTAAAATATAGAATCTGAGATGTTACCCTATAATATACAGGTTTTTTTTTGTACATAACTGGAGAGCTATAAAAAAAACATTTCCTCAGAGGAAATGACGGGAACAGAGGGCCTAATGTTAGGATTAAATGATGACATTAATTGAAGTTGCTGCTCTGCCATCTTTTACTCCCTGTAGGCTCCTTCAACCCATTCAGTGATGACCCACTTCCAGCTTACCCCAAGAAACAGCTCATACTCAAGATCATTAGTGGACAGCAGCTGCCCAAACCACCGGACTCCATGCTGGGGGACCGCGGCGAGGTAAAGGCAGCGCGACGCAGAGCTCGGCGTTCTCACACTCTCCATCTGTCTTTCTGTCTTCTGACGAGCGTAATTGTTTCTACACACACTTGTTCTCTCGCGCTCGACTGCTTGGGAACGTAAAAGTTTCTCACAGCATAAATAAAAGCAGGGCCGCAGCAGAATTTTGATTATTTCTGCCGCCTTCAGATCATCGATCCATTCGTTGAAGTGGAGATCATTGGTTTGCCCATTGACTGCTGCAAGGAACAGACGAGAGTTGTTGATGACAACGGTAAGAAAAACGCTCTCGAATGAGTCAGTGACCTTGTGTCTCTGCAATGTTTACTTGGATTTAGTGGTAGGTTTCATTGGCTCTAAAGGGCAATGTCACAGCTGTGTGGTTTTGCGTTTTACTATGCAGTTTCTGTAGTGTTTGAATGCCTAAACTAGAATAAAAGTCATTTTTATTGACTTGTACGGATATCATCAGTTAGCAAAACACCAAATAAATCCAGCTTGCGTTCCAAGCTACATTGGACGTCAGTCTTATATGTGAGCTGTGGATGGTTTCACAAGAAAAAGATTAAGCAAGCATCAAACCTTGACATATTTTTTTGAGGATTAGGTTATCAACGAAGGCAGTGATCGCTGAACAGAGTCCATCATTAGTGTTACGACAATATCAGCCTTTGCAAAAATGTCATTCAAGAGATGCAGATCCTAATCATTGTGAATGTACGTTGGCTTCAGGTTTTAATCCAGTGTGGGAGGAGACTCTGTCCTTCACACTTCATATGGCTGAGCTGGCTCTTGTGCGTTTCCTTGTCTGGGACCACGACCCAATCGGACGAGACTTCATTGGTCAGCGGACTGTTGCCTTCAGTAGCCTGATGCCTGGTCTGTGTACAACTCTGCCTTTTGTCTCCTTAATGCTTAATTGAGGCACTGTGATATACATGAATGCGACATTTTGTGATTCACAGTTAAAAACAATGCATTATCAAGTAACACGATTTCACAACGTTCACTGTAATTAATCCTAACCTCTCAGACCTTACAACCAACAGTGTGATGACAACTGTTCTTAACGCGCCTTCTCCTTAATATGTTTCATTTCTTAACAACAGGTTACAGACACGTTTACCTGGAGGGCCTGACTGAGGCGTCCATCTTTGTGCACGTGTCAGTGCACGATGTCTATGGGAAGGTAAGGGCTCCGCAGCGTTTGCCTTTGGTCTCTTTTGCCAGCTGAAATTATATTGTGGAGAAAAACACGTGTCATTCCTTCTCAACACATCAGTTAACTGAGGCTCTGCTCCCTCCACTATTTTCTCTCTCCAGTGGAGTCCTCTTGTCCTGAACCCAAGCTTTACCATAATGCACTTTTTAGGAACCAGCAAGGTATATGGAGCCCCTGAGTTCTCTGCGGTGCTGCATGAAAAAGCAATGCATGCAGTTTGTGTGCAGTCGTACATCCAAAGGAGATGCTGGTGGCTGAATTTTAGTCAGCTCGCAGTCTGCTTGCCAAATTTGTTAGTTTTATTCCGTCATTGCCATTTTATTGCAACAAAATGGAAACCGCATGGCATGCATGCACAAATAAACAGCTTCTTGCATCACATTTGCTGTGCCTGAGGTGTAAGGTTGCCATCTATAGGATGTGTTTTTAAAAGCATGTAAGTTCAGTTCACGCGAGCGTCTACCTGTCCATAAAATTCACTCTTTGATTCATTCATTTTCATTCACTTTCACGACGTGTAAAAGCTTCTACCTTGTGTCCTGCATGTCAGAAGTGCATTTGTTTTTACAGTGTTTACATATAAGAGTACATTTGCAAAACTTTAATATACAAAAGCTGTATTGAGAAAATTTTTGTGTTGGTGTTTAGGAGTTTTTTCTTCCATAACAATTCCTTTGTAACAACTACTGCAGAGGGAATCAATTGTTGATGATTGTGCACTTCTAAAGTAAATAAATGCACAAGAGTACTCGATTTTGGACCTAGTTTGGACAGTCATGTCAAAACTGTTTAGGCCTTCTTAAGACCCTTTAGAAACTCTTTTTTCAGTCAGCCGACAATCCTGCAAGAATCATTTTTATTTATTTGTCTCATTTAATATTTAAATCAGCTGAGAAACTGTATTATGGGTTTTATGTAGGTTATAACGATGCAGTGTGATAATCATCCAAATGGACATTTCCTGTCACTTTTTGAACATAATCACATAATTACTGTGTGATTATGTGATTATGTGACAGTCTGGTCTGTTATGTTTACAGCTGTGTACGTCTTTTGCTGATTTCTTATTTCTGATGCACCTGTACTCAGGGCCACCAACTACGAGGCATTCGAGGTTTCTTCAACCGTTCCTCCAAGTCCTCTGTGGACACCAACACCTCTGGCCTTCGGAAACGCTCAATTAGTGATCACCTCCTGCGTCGAACAGCCAGCGCCCCGGCAAAGGGCCGGAAGAAGACTAAAATGGCGCTATCTGAGTCTGTGGCTTCGATATCTGATCACAGGAATGGCACTGACGCAGGGGCTTCAGGTGGAGAAGGGCTCCCGGCGAGGGCAGAAGGGCTCTCGGCGAGGGCAGAAGGGGCCCAGAAGCCACTTCCACCTCGAGCCCCTCTTGTCCATAGACCCGTTTCCATGCCGTTAGACAGGCTCCTGCAAGGGCAGCTGTCAATCTGCTCCCCAGACAAGGAGCAGCACGATGTGGGTGCAGACACGATCATCGGTGGGTATTTTTGCACTAATTAAAGTAAAAAGATTTTTAGACTCATGCAATTTACATACAAACTACTACTTGAAATTGCCTGTGTTCATAATTTGTCTAACAATTTGATGCTGTTATTTTTCTGTAAGAAGGGCAACAAGGGTATATCAATTCAGCCGATTTACCACAGGGTGAATCTAAGATCTTTTCTGTCCTTCTCCTGCAACAGCTACATGCACAGTAACCTTGTGAACTGATGGACCACGTTCTAATCTCCATGAGACATTAACACGCTCTTTCTGTCCCATCTTCATTTGCTGCGTTTCTTTATAGTAGAGAACTGACTAGGAAATCCCTCCAGGTAATAAGAAATGCTGTTGTCTGAAGGCGGCATTGGTCAAAAACATGCAAGCATTGCATTCACCCAGTGTATTTGCTTTGAAAATGGTCTGAGAGATTCATCAATGTGCCATCAGCTCCCATTTTACCAAACCAACCCCATTTTACCATTTTCCGTGTTTGATATCTGCAAAAGTGTCTCCTAGTTTTACTGTTCCAACCTCAAAGACCCATTGTTCCAGCTTTTGCCTTGGCTGTTGTTCTTGCTGGTCCATTTGTTTGTGTATAAATGTTGCCTTGCCATGGCTGACCCGTCAATTGTTGTTTTGCTTGTAAGCTTTATGGTCTTGGTACCGATTATGTTGTCCCTTTGCCCTCTCGTGCACAAACAGTTCTGGTCTTACAAGGCTGTTTTGAATGCGAATAGAAAAGGTTTGCTACCAGACATCTGGTGCTTACGAGTCAATATATATATTCAGATGTTTGAAACGCTAAGTCGTTTTCTACTGACAATCTACTGCAAAAACAAATGTTTTTGTAACTATGCTAAAAAAATGTAGGATACAACAGATATTGCATTCATCCCCAACTTGGGAAATTACTTGGTTTGATCAATATTTTACAACAATATTCAATAACATTGACACTGAAACATTTTTATGATTGTTTAAGCAAAAGAAAAAAGTAGAAAATATTTTGGTTACCGTTACGAGATGCGCAAAATGGGACAAAACGCCTACTAGTCAGTGTGAATCGGTGAAAGGGCCAATTGACCTGGAGCCTCCAGTTCTGTCCCCTGTGTAACATTCACTGAGCTTTTCGCTGCCGTCTCTGTGTCCACAGGAGCTTCCCGATTCGACAGGCCCAGGTCTTCTTCCGTGGACGCTTTCTTTGAGCCATCGTTTTCTGTTACATCGCTTGTCTCTACAACTTCAAAGACAAACAGAAAGACACAGCGTGATCAAGCAGAGGAGACTTCATATCTGGTTATTGGTGGAGGGGGGATAAGAAAGGAAGAAGTTTATGTCAATTACCAGTCAGAACAAAGCAAATCCAGTAACTTCCCCAAAGAAACAGAGAAAGCTGCCTCTATGCCTCCTTTAACAAATAGCCAGACAACATCGGATAAGCCAGAAACGTCATCAAATAGTACAACATTCACTCTTGCACTGTCAAGCTCCTCCTCCTCTTCCTCGGCTCCTTCATCTTTGCCAGCTGTTTCTGGAACAAGCTTTGCTCCCAGCTCTTTGCATGATAGCACTATATCTAGACTCATTGACGGAGTGTCTTTGGGCAACGAACAAGACACTTGTTGCTCTGTTTCTGCTTTAATTGATCAGTTTGAATGCACTGGTGATCTAAGGAATTTAACTACACCGTCTCAGGCCATCACTTCATCCCACTTGAACTTTAGGGCTACTTCACCTAATTTCCGAAAAGATCTAAGGTCTCCTCTCATGAACAAAATGGCATCACCTAAACACAAACCGTTGACAAACTCCCAAAACTCAAGTCATGTACACAGCAGCATTTGTTCACCCAACAAGAATAAAGATAAACTTGCTGCAGCTCTCGTCTCGAGCCCAGAAACTGCTGAGCTTGAAGAGGTCTACACTATCCTGGATGAAGAAGTTTTGACGCCTGTGTCCGTGTACAACCTGAGGAAGCAGACGGTCCATGTTCAAGCAGATACGACAGGGAGCACGCCTTCCAGCAGTCTGGGGTCCTCACCTGTAAAATCTAATCTAAACTTAGGGAAAGGAAGCAGTGTGGAAAGAATGTGGGGCGAAAGACAAGAAGCCGCGGAGCCAGAGGAGAGGGTTTACGAGGAGGTGGAAGACGCTCCATTTGCTAAAACAGAACGGGGTACTTCTGAAAGGTACGTGAGCTCCTTCTCCAGTGACTGTGTACATCTCCACCATTCAACTGGAGAGTCATTTACAGAAGTGGAGCTAAATGTTGATGAAGATCCGTTGCAGATCATGCCAAACCAAAGCAAGCAGTGGGGCAGGCTTTCAAGTCCAGCTAAACACCAAGCTATTTACCAAAATCACGACTTCTCTCGAAAGTACTCCCAACCGCCGAACCCAACACAATCATCTCATCTAGCATCGTCACAATTTTCATTCCCAGAGAACAGGCAATGCCGTCAAGTGACTAATCACCGTCAACAACTTCCACTAGGTCAGAGTTATATCAGCTCCAGACTCTTAAGCCCCAGTGCTCTTCGTCAGAACAGCTACCCCATACCTAAGGGCAACTCTGACTTACTTAACAACAGCCAAACGTCCGACTTACGGAGCTGTAGTCCGACGCTGCTCTTTAACGGGTCTCATCAACAAAGACCAGAAAACAATCAAATTACAACAGAGAGCGTAGATTTCCTCAATGGTTTTTCCTCTGCTGACAGTCTTCTGCAACAATGTCCTGTCTCTCAGAGCAGGTCCAGACAACGAGCCCTGTGCTCTCCTTCTTCTGAATGTAAAGCATCTCACAGCCAGCTCGACCATACTTGCATTATGCCCTCATTAGAGTCTAAAACTTTTCAAAACGTCCAACTACATAGCCAAGGTCAAACACAGGTTTTACAGACTGGGAAATACAAGACCAACCTCATTCATAGCAGACAAAACCAACCGTCCAACGTCAGAGACTCAATGCAATCAAATTCAGGTCCTTCATTAGCTTATCTCCAGTCTTCACTGTCTATCACTGACTCCGCAGCCCGAAAGCCCTGCAAGTCTAAGTCTCTCGGGGACCTGACCTCTGAAGACATTTCCTGCAACTTTCAAAGCAAATACAACATAATTAGTCGCAGTTTCATCACTCCTTTTACAACAAGGCCAAAGCCTCCAGACACAACAGGCAAACACTCTTTTCACACAAAGTCTAGCGATCCACTTACAGAACAGCTACGCAGACTGGTCAGCTTAGAGTTAGACGACGGTCTCAGAGAACGACCAGAGTCGACTCAGTCGCGACAAGAAGCGAAAATCCAACCGGCACAACCCCAAGAAGCAAGTGTGTCTCCAATTGTTTCCAGAGACACGGACGATTCCCCTCCTCCGATGCTTGCCCGACGCCTGTCTTCGCGAAGCCAAAGCCGAGTGCGCCACATCAACAGCCGTGCCCGCGAGAGACAACAGGAGGCCCTCAAGGCTCGGCCGGGGGTGGCGATCAGTAACAGTGACAGCATTGGTGGAGTGGTATGGAGGAACAAACCATCCCTGCAGAATCAACCACCTAACAGACACTCCACCGGCTCCTACATCGCAGGCTACCTGGATGAGCTGGAGGACAGAGGACTCCCCGAAGGAGCCTGCACGTCAATACGTTACGGCAACGTGGACCATTTCAGAGATCGGTACTACACAGACGACTCTCTCTCACTCGGCGTCACTTCTCATTCCGAATCTGAACCTGAAGTCTACTTTCTGCTCAGGTTGTAGGTGTGACTGTACCATGACCGGGAACGAAGGACAAAGTACTCAACCTTCTTTAGATTCAGTTATACCAAAAGCCAGAAGACCATTAAAATGAAATATTGCACTTGTTTTATCGACATGTCTGGGCTGTTAATAGTCTACAATATACTGTAAGTGAAATGTTGCATATAATCACCGGTTGGACCTGAACGCATGAAATGTCCACCTGTATGAAATGTCCACTTTCCTGTCGAGAATGACGTTGTTGGCTGTGTATCGTCTATATTCTCCCTAATGTGTAAATGTACTTGGGGACTTTGGCTCCCTTCAAAACGGCTTCCTGAACAGATTGTACAGAATCTTATAATCTTTGTCCTTGTGTTGTACCGTCCAACGTATGTACAATGACAACGAAGCAAAAAAAGAAAAAGTAAAAGCAGAGAAATAATCTCTTTCTTTGCGTCCTTTGAATGTGTAGATAACGAAGCGGCTACTTTTAATAGGTGGGGTTCATCTTTCCGTCTAGTCTTCCTTAACTGTGTCGTTTATAAATGCCCTTGATAGGATTCTTCATTTGAGGTCGCTTTTTAGCAGAGAACCACTTTGAACTTTACATGTATGTTTGTGCATGTTACATGTGAACATGTCAAGCATGACTATGCACTAGTTTATACAATAGATGTTGGATTACCCAAACACATTTTGCACAGAGCAAACAGAGGTTACAGGCATGTTTGTATTAAAGTGCAATACAGCTCATTTAACTTCTGTACTTGGACTTGTTAACAACTCTCGACAACCTGTAGAATTTGATGGCAAAAAAAATAAAAAATACAGAAGATGAAGAAGAAAATTTGGAGAATTGGAATTTAAAGGTTTTTATTTTTATAATTGCTTTGATACCGACAGTGAAAATACTCTTGTTCTTTCTGGTTATTTTGTTTTGTACAACTTGAGCGACTGAAACGATGGATCCAGAGAGTCAGACGAAGGAAGAGAAAACAACAATGCTGTTGGTTTTTCTGTAGAGAAAAGTTCCAGTATTACGCCACACTCTTTTTCGTTCTTTGTATTGTCGCTCACTGCGGAACTGTGAGGATTTTTTCCTGTCAATGCAATAAAAGATAGAAATAATTGGTTTGAACACACTGTGTATTTTCTCTTTTGCTAAGCAGTTTTCTTTCAAATGAGATGAAATCAGTTTTAGGCACGAGTTAATTTATTTAGCCATTCAGACGTCATTTTACGACTGATAATTTGAATGCAATTTTTTTCCCCACTTCGTGCCTAAAATTCTCACTTATCTTTTTCAACACATTGCTTCAATTGCTGACCCCTGGAGAGTTGAGGCAAAAATCAGCTGCTTTCATCAACAGCTGACTCCATCATGCAGAGCCAGTGCAGCACATTTCATCATTTTTAAAACTAAAAATGTGAAAATGATCATCAAAACACCCCGCTCAGATAAAATGACTCCTGTTAACATTTTCTCCAGGTGAAGAGCAAGAGGCCGTAAATTCAATATTCACGAGGGAATCGTGTATGAAACTGGCCGGGGAAATAGCTGCTCAGTGTCCATCAGAGTTGTTAAAACATTTGAATGGTTTCCCATTAAACGTAACACCAGCTGGACTCTCTGCGTTAATGAAACCTTGGAGAAAACGCTGACCAACGCAGCCAGGCTGAAACTTCCTATTTCTGTACTCTTTTGCTTCTCAGGCTGTTATTTCTAAATTAAATCTGTAGCATAACAAATGTTTTTGAACACGTTTGGAAAAAAAAAAAAAAGAAAAATGCACAGGAAACCTTTCCTTTCCAGCAGCATCCGGTCCTGGTTGAGGTTCAGCAACCAATCGGTCACCGGCTACTGGAAACTATTTCAGCACTAGTCATTAGCGCACACTATAACATAACTTTTCATGTTACCTTCATACAAAGATCGTTCTGATATGCCTCTTCTAACTATTTTAACAAGAGCAACAATGCATGTAACTTTAAGTGCATTTTGTTGGGACTAAGTTGATCAAATGTCCTTAGGCTTTAGATCACAGAAATTTATTGGCAACAAATCAATCCTACTTGGAGTAAGCGTGGGAGTAAAAAAAAAAAAAAAGCAGCATCCATATTGAAACATTCATGGCCCCGAAATGTGATGTATATTGAGGATGTGTGTGGAAGGTGTGCTGGTCGGATTTGACCAAAATTCTCAATATTTAAACATGAAACGAATCCTCCACATTTCCCTGGAAACCTAAGTGGAAAGTGGTGGTGGCAGCATCATGTGTCATCATGAGACACTTTTCTGTAGCAGATACTGGGACAAAGCTGCTGTATAAGGTTCACAGGACGATGCCTAAAGGAAACCTGGAAGAGGTTGCAGAAGATTTAAGACTGAACCGAAGTTTGATGCTTCAGCAGGACAGCAACCTTAAGCGGTTCAGCTATGAGAGTTTGAGAATGAGAATTTCAATTTATCAACTCATCTTGTCATGTAATTTCTCCACTCCTCCAGTTATGACACATGACAGACAGATCAGTAGAGATCAGTAGAGATCTGCCTATCTCTACAGGGGTTTACACAAAAGTTAGTTGTTTTTTTTGTCGTTTTTTTTTTTTTTTGCAACATCATATTTGTTAAATGTTCAAGTGTAGTTTAAAATGAATGTTGTGTCACCTGTCCACAGACCGTAAAACCAACAAAGCAAACATGCAGCACTTGTTTTTCCCCTTTGCGTCGCCTCGCTGTAATTGCGTAATTGGATGTAATTGCGTGTGAAATGAACGACAATTAGGATTAAGATTTGCACACCTGCGGCTCAGCGTCACTTTCTGCCCACATGAAACTGAACACAGTATCACTCAGTGTTTAACTTTTTTTCATCGGAAACATGCAAAGACTGTTGAGCTCACTTGATCTAATGGTAAAATATATAACTCAAATGGCACAAATATTCTAATTTTTAACTTTAATAACAGAAGAACATCAAAATTTGAAATAGAATGTAGTCTTATGGCACATGCATTGGCTTATGTGAATAACATATCTGGATAAAATGGATGTTTGAACAATATTAGTTGCTGACCTCTCCCAGACTGCCTTGCAGTGGGTGATAGACGCCAAACTCATCAAACTACCTGCATCCGTCTTCGAACAGATGGTCGGACCACCATTGTATCAGCAGCTGCTCCAAAAAGGTGCAGGACGAAGAGCATTTCCTACAAGCTAAGCTGGTAAACAGATGGCAAAAACTGACAACAACCATTGCTTCCGTCGGAGGAGGCAACACATCACGTCGTCTGAATCACGAGCGTAAGAAGAACTTTAGCGGTTTGACTTTGCTTTGTCACCTTCTGTCACACTGAGGTTTGGAAAAGATCTTGAAGCAGAGATGAGTTTTGTACTCCAGATATTGAGTCCCTGGAGCCGTTATGATTCTTACACTTGTCGAAGATGAGGATGAGGAAGAGAAACCCATTAAAATGAGTCAATAACCTTTTGGAGTAGGATGATGTTGCTCAGATTCCTACAGAAATATGCTTATTAAGTGGGAAAGGAAAACTCATGTTATTGGTTATTAGACACCATCAGCTCCACAAATACCTGTGGAAATACAAAACTAATCGAACCGAAGTAGTTTGGAGATTTACGCTTTCGCTCTTCAAGTACTTTTGCTGAATAATCTACGACTTCCTGTTTTCCAGGGTATTGAGTATGAACTGACACAAAGCACTGCTCTCAGTCACTTTCCCAAAATGGGAAAGCCAAGCGAACATGTGCGGAAAATGCGAGACGATGATTATGATAAAATAAATATCTACGCACTTCAACCTGCCTACATTTTTAGTCAGAACAACAAATAAAGTTTGACACAACTAGACCTTGGACTAATTGTATATTTGTATAATTGTTCTGTATCTAAACTCAGTAGTCATTTCATTTAGTGAGATTTTGAACATTTCAAAAAATCTAAACTTTTACTGACTTCTCCTTAGGGAGAAGGTTAAGGGATTATCAGCCTCATGCTGTCAGGAACCTCAGTTTATAATCCTAATCCATCCTATAATCTGAAAGTCTATGTGGCAAAGAAACTGGAGGTTTCGTTCAATTCTCTTACACAAAATCCTGAAAGTAAACGTTCCTTAAGTACTTGGGCTTTCAGAGCAATAAACCAAATATTCAGTTAAGACAAATGTTTTGGAGTGGCCTAGTCAAATGTCTCTGAAGAGGTTGCACTAAAAAGTGAGCTAAAAATTCTGAGACAAACAAACAAACAAACAAGAGAAAATGTCCAATGCAATATTTTTGACTCTGCCAAGAACCCGTTCGACTCTTTTAGAATCTAAAATGCTAATTGGCGCCCCGAGGATTTGCATGTGCTGGATTTTAGAAAAATTGTTCCAACACAAAGCAAAAAATTGGAAAAGGGTTTGTTGGTTTTTCAGTGTAGAAATAAACAGATAAAGATGCACATAAAAAATACCCCAACCCAAAACTGTTTGACCTTTTTATTTTAAGTGTCAGTTTTCCCTAATTAACCTTCAATTAAGCTTCTCCAATAGTACATAGCAAACTTTTTGTGTATTATTTATTTCATCTTTTATTTTTTTGCATCTTCACCATGTCACACCTCAGTCACTCCCATCACTGCTCTGCCTTTACCTTTGAGAGAGTCAATTTGGTGAAGCGTCATCTTGCTCACTCTGAGCTCCACTCATAAATATTTAGAACATCGTCTCCGCTGCGGAGCAGGAGGGCGAGGCTGTGCTTCAGGACTCAACACAGCTTTGCCGGCACTTTCCTTGTCAGAGACATTCAATCGGTTTAGATGGAGACTTTCAACTCGTTCGTGTCGTTTAAAGATTTTAAACAGGATGCAGGTATGTTTTGTTCTGTGAACGTATTCTAGGAGGTGTTTTCCAGTGAAGCGTCCAGACCCGGACCATCCACCATGGCCCTGCTGGCCCAGCTCCTCGCTCTCTGGCTGGTGGGCAGGCAGCCGGCTCAGACGCTGACCTGCTCCCGGTGGGGGACGCCCAGCGGCAGCGGGTTGTTTGAGGACGGGGACGTAATCCTCGGCGGGCTCTTTAACCTTCACTACATGCCTCCTGTCAAGGACCATAGGTTCACTCTGGAGCCAGACAACAAACCCTGCACTGGGTAAGACTCAGGAAGTAACTTTTTTTTTTTTTTTTTTCTTTTTACATGCCTGTTTTGATGAGTTGACTGTTTGTCACTTTTAGTGTGTTATCAGTTGTTGTTGGGGTTTTTTTTGTTACAGGGTTTTTGCAAAACTATTAATTCACTTTAACTCCATTTTTTTTTCTTTCGAATGCTCATCACACGACAACCGTCAGGTTCAGCGTGTCGTTCTTGGATTTTATCTTCCAGGACTAAAAAGTAGCGAGTCAGAAACGAGAACTGATGCTTGGTTTTGGAGGGAGTGTGCATAGGTCAATTTTTTTAAATTTCCCAGAATCTTTCTGTATAATAAATATGCTTCAATCTAAGCAATTTCAATGTGGAAATCCTCATTGGTAAATTTCCAATTTGTGCAATCACTAGCAGGTTTTCTTCTGGGATTTTCCTGCATTTACATCCATTTGCTTTGTCCATGGATTGGTATTTGGCAAACTCAAAAATGGAACAAAAAGAAAAAAAAAAGAAGTTTAAAGGGGTATTAATGCTTTTCAAGTTACCAGTTACCAAATGCAAATGCTTTTGCATTTGATTTGAACTTTTGTTATTTTTCTGTGACCTCCCCTCTCCTGCTTCCCTGTAGTTTGCTGAACCTGCCGCTGCAGTACATCTATGCGATGGTGTTCGCTCTGGAGGAAATCAACAACAGCTCCGCCTTGCTGCCGGGCGTGAAGCTGGGCCACCGTATCCATGACGGCTGTGCCCTCCCTGCTTGGGAGATGCAGGCTGCGCTCTCGCTGGTCGGCGGAGACGCGCCGAGCTGCAACTGGGCTCAGGAGGAAACAGAAGTCGGAGCGGGTGATTGTCTCGACTTGTGTTGTGCAGAATAAGACTGTATGCTATTGCAAAAAAAATAAAAAATAAATAAAAATAAATTACATGTAGCCTACTTTGTAATGTCATTAGGTGAACGGCGTGTGCCTCTGATCATTGGTGGCTCCTCGTCCATAACAGCCCAGATACTGTCCAGACTCCTGGGACCACTTTCTGTTCCTCTAGTGAGTTCCCCGATAGACATACGCCACAGACTATAGACGGAGCATTTCTAACAATTTATATGCTCCACAATTCAGATTATATGTTCAGTTTTTGCAGTAAATGCACGTTGCCTTTTTCTCCCTTTAGGTGAGCTACACAGCAAGTTCTCCAAGCTTAAGTGACAGGCAGCAGTATCCTAATTTCTTCAGAACCATGGCCAGTGACAACTTTCAAGCTCGTGCAATTGCTCGGCTGGCTATGAAGTTTAATTGGTCCTGGGTTGGAGCAGTGGTGGCCAACAATGACTATGGCCTCAATGCCTTGAAGGTTGTTCCATTAGATGTTTTTTTTTTTTTTCTCTTTTGCAAAAATGCAGACTTTTAGCATCTTTTCTTTGCTAAGCAATATTTATGAAAGGTTTGATTTGTATGCTTTTAAATCCAAGATATCGAGAGCTGACATGTGTCAACTACACGTTTAGTCAAATTGTTGAAGCTCAAACATCCCAAAGACCAAAGAGGAAGAGAAAAGATTCGGGATTTTCATAGGCGACGCTGTGATTCCAACATTTGGCGATAATATTCCTGCTGGATTACTTGTTACTGTCTGACAGCCCTGATTCATTCCTTTCCAACCTTCTCAGGTGTTTCAGGAGGAGATTCAGGGGGCCGCGGTTTGCCTCTCCTTCGTGGAGACCCTCCAGAGGGAAAACATCGAGAGCGACACCAGACGGGCGGCGCTCACCATCCAGGCCTCGACTGCCAAGGTGATTCTGATCTTTACCTGGTACACGGACGTGATGGAGCTGTTCCTACAACTGGAGAAGCTCAATGTAAGAAACAGAAATGAAAAGCTCCTGAAGAAGGCTTTTATGACCTTCTTTAGGACATTTTTCTTTGGTTGCTTTTTCTAGGTGACTGACAGACAATTTCTGGCAAGTGAGGCTTGGAGCACCAGCAGCGATCTTCGGCAAAGCACCTTCTCACGCAAAGTGGCGAGAGGCGTCCTCGGCATCGCCATCCGGAGTTCCCCCCTGCCTGGGTTTGGGACTTTTGTTCGGGGTTTAAAGCCGTCGCTTCGCCCCAACGACCAGTTCCTAAAGGAGTTTTGGGAAAAGGAATTCAGATGCAGTCCTGGGACTGCGGCAGCTCCGTCGTCTTCTTCTCTCCCGCCCTGCAACGGCACAGAGAGCCTGTGGGACGTGGAGAACCTCTTCACTGACGCCTCCCAGCTGCGGGTGACGTACAACGTCTACCTTGCGGTCTACGCTGCAGCCCACGGCCTTCACTCCCTGCTCTCCTGCCCCCCTCCAGGACGAAACGTCGCCTGTTCGCTTCACGCTCAAATCAAGCCCAGGGAGGTAAAGACATTCGTGCATGTTTCAGATTTGGATTTGGACCTCATATTTCAATCTTTTTTTTTTTTTTTCAATTTTCCTTCCCGAGTTGTGGTACATGAGAGCAGAATCCTGGCAAAATCAATAATCATAATTTAAATAAAGAGAAAGAAAAGTGAACTGGAGGCAGCTGAGAACCTAATTTTGAATTGACATCAGATTGCAGCTGATGTCTGAGGGGAGTAAATTGAAGACCTAACAAACCGACACCTCATCGAGGGCTTTAAAAGCATTCTGCTTCCTTTAAGTGAATGAATTAATCTATAAACATTTCGAACAATGAAGTCCCAGACATTTCTGCTTTGGTTCCTTGTAAGAATGTTATTCTGATGTCATTGGGGTGGCAAAAATTAAAAAAACACCAGAACATAAATGTCTCACGTTTCACCATGTAATCCAGGTTTCGCTGTGTGTGTGTGTGTGTGTGTGTGTGTATGTGTGTGCGTGTGTGTGAGTGTGTGTGTGAGCTGCAGCTACACTGAAGTAATTCCACCACCGAAACAATATTTTGAGGACATTGTTCGTTTTCTCACAAGTCGTTTGGTTCTCAAACGTCACTTTTATCAGAACAGATTGGAAAGCTAAACAACTTATACCTGCAAACCTATTTGCTTCAATCGCAGCGATCAGTGATGCAGCTACAACAAAACGTAGCCGCATCATTGAAAACAAAGTTTTTTTCTAACTTGACTTGAGAGTTGCTCTAACTTTTCTTTATTTCATACTCCTTGAACTTACGGGCTTTCTCGCTCTAAAATTGTGAAGATATATTGTTTTTACAGAACACCGAGCAGCAGTTCCAGAAACAATAATGCTGCAGTAATTTTTCCTTCCCACTTCTTGGCCTTCAGCTGATGGAGCACCTCAGCAGAGTGGACTTCACCACCCCGCAGGGCGAAGCGTTTTATTTCCAAGGTGCCGACGTCACGGCGAAGTACGACCTCTTGAACTGGCAGAGTGGCCCCGAGGGAGAGGTCGACCTTGTTTTGATTGGTCGCGTGGACGGCTTTGACCTCCACCTTAACGAGTCTGCCATCCAGTGGAGCACGGGGTCCAGTCAGGTACTCCGAATGAATCCGTTCTGTGGGTTTTCTGCAGAGTTGTTTTGTGTTTACTCTTCAGACTGACGAGCTGTTCAACCTTCTTCAGGTGCCCGTTTCCGTCTGCAGTGAGACTTGTCCTCCTGGTACACGGATGGCCACAAGAAAGGAGAACCCATCTGCTGTTTTGACTGCTTTCCATGTGCTGATGGACAGATTAGCAACACAACTGGTGAGGATGGCAGGTCTCAAAAGAAAGCCCATTTCAGCCTTTCCGCTGTGTCTTCAGCGGCGTTCTCGTGTGTTTCTTTCTCTTCTGCGTCCAGGTTCCACTCAGTGCGATCAATGCCCGCTTGAGTTCTGGTCCAACGCCGAGCGCACCACCTGCATCCCTCGCCAGCTGGACTTCCTTTCCTTCGATGAAACTTTGGGCATCACCCTCACAGCAGTGGCCGTTTCCGGTGTCACGGTGACCACCGCTGTGCTCGTGGTGTTCCTTCACTACCGGCAGACGCCGATGGTGAGCCGACGGACGCCCGCGTTCCACGTTTTGATGTTTTACATTCGGAAAGCGAAACCGTTCAAGGTTCCCGTGTTTTCATAGGTACGAGCCAACAACTCGGAGCTCAGCTTTCTGCTTCTCCTGTCGCTGAAGCTCTGCTTCCTGTGCTCGCTGGTTTTCATCGGCCGGCCCTCGGCGTGGTCGTGCCGGTTCCAGCAGGCGGCCTTCGGGATCAGCTTCGTCCTTTGCATCTCTTGCCTTCAAGTCAAGACAATTGTGGTGCTGGCTGCGTTCCGCTCGGCCCAGCCCGGCGCCGAAGCCCTCATGAGGTGGTTCGGTCCCGGACAGCAGAGAGGAAGCGTCTGCCTCTTCACATCCGTACAGGTAGCGTGCTTTTTTTTTTTTTTCAACATTGCTTTTACCCAGGATGCCGTTCACTGAAGCGCTATGAGTTCAGACCCTGAAGGGTAAGTCATTTCAAAACTTTCTCTACGTGTGCAAGAGAAAGATGGGGAAGAAAATACACATTGTGTAAAACATTAGTTAACACACAGAAGTATTTTAGTATTTACCGAAATATTCACCTTCAAGGTGAGGAAAGTTTTTAAATGATTCATTGTGGTTTTCTTATTTGTGTTTTGTTTTTCTTTTACTTCTGAGTGCTAAAGGATTGTACAATGTATTAATATTATTATTATTATTGATATTGTTTTTAACACTTCAAGCATTTATTTTCCCCACGCAGGATAATAAAGGCTATTTTTATTCTACTTAAATCTACAGTAACGACGCCATTGCCATTGCCATGACCATGTTTCCCTTTTTCTTTTTCTTTTCCTAGGTTGTCATCTGCATCATTTGGCTGTCACTGAGCCCCCCAGAGCCTCGGCCCGACCTGAAGGTCCTGGGTCTGCAGGTGACCCTGGAGTGTGCCATGGCCTCCGTGGCGGGTTTCTCTCTGGTGCTGGGCTACATTGGCCTCCTGGGCTGCACCAGCCTCCTTCTGGCCTTTCTCGCCAGGAAGCTGCCCGACAACTTCAACGAGGCCAAGCTGATCACCTTCAGCATGCTGATTTTCTGCGCCGTCTGGGTGGCGTTTGTCCCCGCTTACGTGAGTTCGCCCGGAAAATACGCGGTGGCCGTGGAGATTTTTGCCATCCTGGCCTCGAGTTACGGCTTGCTGTTCTGCATCTTTGCGCCAAAGTGTTTCATCATCCTTCTGAGGCCAGAGAAAAACACCAAGAAGCATTTGATGGCAAGATAGTCATTTCAGATGCAATTTTATATTTTGTAGATTTGTTCTAAAGAAGTATGTTTTTTTTCTTATAAAACTTAAAAGAAAAAAGTTTACTTAAAAAACTCTGTTTTATATGCTCTATTGTGTCATTTCGAAGGTTTTGTTTGTCCGGGTGTGGCGCACAATGTTTGACGACCTGTAAGAAATTATTAAAAATTTAATAAAAAATAAACCACATGAATCAAAACATAAGGATATGTTTTGATTCATTCAGTTTAAGTATGTGTGCCTTTGGATACATATTTTTATTTTTAAAATGTTTTTGCTAAGAGTTAAAGGGGAGGATAAAAGCTAATTAGAACTTTTATACAGCCTTTTGTCGGGATCTTATTCACAATTCTCTTAGATTTTGATGGTACAACATCCACATTAATTTCTCTATTTAAACTTTGTAAACTAATGACCAAATCATTTGCATTTCAGTAAAGAGCCAGATGTCTGACTACCAGATCAGGAACTTGACTTTTACTCTCTGATCAATTTAAAGTCCTCTGCTGCCATCTGCTGGTCAGACACCAAAAGTGCTTTCAAAAAGGTCAATAGGATTCTTTCTCTCCTTACACAGAATAATTGGACCTTAACATTCATTCTAACTTTTACAGGTAATTTTTGACAATTCTGTTTACGCAATATGTCTGATTTGTAATAACCGTGTAATAATACATGTGCGTTCTATGCTTTTTGAAGTTTTAGCTTCAGTTGTGCTAAAAGGAAAACTTTTTCACGCCAAAAAGTTTGCTAAAGAGGGCATGATTATTACAATTATGTTTCATTTATAACTGTTTAAAGATGTTCTATGCTATTTGAAGTTTTGGCTTCAGTCGTGCTGTTTTTGTTTCACTGTGGAGTGTAAATTACTGCAGTTTGTCTAAGAACGTGCAACACTACAGAGATTAAACAATTGAATCTTTATTCGTAGAAAACGAATTTGCATTCAAATTTGTTATCACAAAGCAGCTTCTGGGTGTTCATGACGCAATTCTCTGAGGCTTTCCACAGTTCAGGGGGGAGAAATTGTTAAGTCCCCCACAATAAGTCATTGACTTCATGACTGAGCGGCAAGAAGGAAATCACTACTGAAAGATGGAGTTCAGTCTGCAGCAAGTCACATGCAAACACGTAGCACAGATGAGATGAGACGACCATGTGAATGCTTGCACTGCACATTGACCTGCACACAGCGTCGCCCTGCGAAACACGGTGCTGGCAGCATCACATACTTTTTTGTATGCTGAGCGGAGTTGATGTGAAAATGTTACCAGAATTTGTTGCTGCAGGAAGCATTAAACAAGATCTAGTTAAGGTTTTGTTGCGCCATACCAAAATGAAACAGAACGTTGACGGTCTACCTAAACTTTGACAAAACTATTTTATTGTTCCACTCCTCTTCCCATGAGAGCTTTCTTTGTGTTTCTCTCTGGTCTCAGCAGAATTATGTAACATTTAGGTCCAAACAGCGCCACCAAGAGGCCAAAACTGGAGGCCAGGATGGCGAACACCTCCACTGCGTCTGCATATTTGCCCGGTGAGCTGACATACGCAGGAACGAAGGCCACCCACACAGCGCAGAAGATCAGCATGCTGAAGGTGATGAGTTTGGCCTCGTTAAAGTTGTCGGGCAGATTCCTGGCCATAAATGCCAACACAAAGCTGAGAACAGCCAATACACCGATGTATCCCAGTAACACGGAGAAACCAATAGTGGAGCCAACAATACACTCATAAACTATCTTATCGTTGTGGTATTTGGTGTTTTTATGTGGCGAAGGAGAAGCAGACACAAGCCAGGCAGTGCAGATTGCTGCCTGAACAGAGGTGAGAACCAGAACAGTTCCTCTCTGCTGTGAAGCACCGAACCACTTGAGACTGGCGCCCCCTCCTGGCTTGGAGGCTTTGAACACGGCCAGAACCACCATGGTTTTGACCAGGATGCAGGACACGCAGAGCACAAAGCTGATCCCAAACGCCGCGTGTCTGAGTTGACACGTCCACAGTCTGGGTCGTCCGATGAACAGCAGCGAACACAGGAAGCACAGCTTAAGGGAAAGCAACAGGTTGAAACTGAGTTCTGAGTTGTTGGCTCGTACTATCGGTGTACTGCGGTGATAGATGAAGATCCCCAGAACCACAGCGCAGATGAACGCGCCCAGCAGTGAGGCTGCTGTCAAGCAGATCCCAAGAGGTTCCTGATAGGACAGGAACTCAGTTTGCCTAAGAACACAGTGATCTCGCTGTGGGCTGGACCAGAAGTCCTCTGGACAGCTGAAGCACTCCAGGGAATCTGACAGAAAGACAGGAAGAGAGTCAAACCGTGGATTTGTAAGACTGCATAGTGAAAATCCCTATAAAAACTAGTAAAACATAAAAACTCACTAGTGTAATTACTGATCATTCCCTCAGAACAAGGGATGCAGTCAAAGCAGCACTCAGGTTCCCCCTTTAGTCTCACCACTCGAGTTCCTGGAGGACAGTTCTCGCTGCACACCGACCGCGGCGGCTACAGGAGAAACATCAACACATGTTTCTCTCTAAAGTCACTTCACAAGTTACAAATAAAATGAGTCACCTTTTTCGATGGGAAGTTCCAGAAGATTTTGTCTCCATCCAGTGTGAGTTGTTCACCGTTAAAAGGCGACACTTTTACGTCGCCGACATGTTGCACTTTGGTTTGTCCATCAGGGAGCCGGAGCCAGTTCATGACGTCGTATATTGGTAAGGCGTCGCCGTTCTCATCAAATGACACTTGGTCACCAAACGATGTGGTGAAATTGACCCTCTCTAGATAATACACAAGCTGATGGAAGGCAAGTGAGGAAAGGAAAAACAACAGGTGAAAGACACTGACTGCATAATTTTACCAGTTCAACTTTTAAAGTTGATATGTAATACAATGATCACACTGTAAAAAAAGCATAAAGGTATTCTTAAAGCAATATTAGAAATGTTTGATGTTGGTAGACAGACTCCTTTCATTGACTACCTCCTAGCCCTCAATAGGCAGCTGCTTAATCACGGAAGATGCATTAGAGAGCACCATTAAGCTCATAAAGTAAGTCGACAGGGACTTTATACTTGTGACATGCAGTCACTTCAACTGATTCGTCTTGATGTAGAGAAACAATGGTTCTACTCAATCACTGAGGTGATTGAGCGCATCAATCTATCACCAAGAGAGAGCCCAGATACCTGGTGGGGGCAGTTTGGTTGTACGAATTAGCAAGTGTCTTGTTGAAGACATGATGAAGCCCCACTAAGGACAAGGGTGTCCAGAAAATAGTTAGAATTTAATGGTTAACAATTTTAGGGTTGTAACACCACAAAATGGTCATAAATAAATGGTCACCGTGTTCTGTACCTGCCATGGTTGAAGTGTTTGCAAAGTTGCACAGCTTTCCTCACTGAAAGGCCCTTTTCCTGGTTCACACCTCAGCAGCTCATCAAGGGCGTGCGCCAGAGCGTACACAGCTTTGTAGACGTTGTACTCAGGCCTGAGATCAGAAACGTCTAAGAACTCAGTCTCCACAGCCTTCAAATCCTCGTCTCCAGAGCAAATCCTTCCCCCGTCCTCAACCCAGCTTGATGGAGCTGGTGCAAATTTACACTGAAATGTGAATTCCCAAAACTGGTTTGCCTGGAAAACATAAAAGTGACTTTTTTTTTTTTTTTAAAGAAGGACTATTTACTCATCATGGCTCCACTTAATGAATGAAAAAGTCACCATGCTATTTCCATAGGTGCTGTTGTGTTGTGGATCAGCTCGTGTTTGGAGCAGGAAGTCCCTGAGGCCCGCTATCTCTCCTCGACGGATAGCGATGCCCAGTGTGCCCCCGAGGTACGGCATGAGGTCAGGGGTCTGGAGCACGGCGGCTGTGGACCAGGCTTCACTGGCCAACCACTGCAGGCCCGTCAGGTTCTGCCTCACGACCTGTTTAGGGACCGAACATTATCTCAGCTAATTCACACAAGCTGGAATATTTTTTTCTATGCTGACGTCATGTCCAGTGGTGTCATTTTTATATCTGATGTTGTTGCCCACATGCTTGATTCTGACACTTTATACGTTCGGGAAGGACAAATATATGTTCGGACCAACCTCCTCCATGAGATTAATAATCTGACCCTCATGTGCAAACACAACAACGACGCGGGCCGTGGATTTCCTCATCACATCCACGATCCTCCTGAACTCATTCAAGTCTTTTTTCCAGGGCAGAATCTCCACATAGGCCAGGCAGCCTCCTCCAGACACACCCAGGTCAGAGTTGAAGGAGCGGGCAGCGTCCAGCCCGTAATCATCATCACTTATCAGCAAACCCGCCCAAGTCCAGCCAAAGTGTTTCAGTATCTGAAGCATGGCGCGCACCTGGAAACGGACAGGAAAAAAAACTGACCAAACAGGTTTAAAGTGTGCAGTTAGCATCAAATTTCCTCTTATGTTTGGTACGTTTTACTTTACTTTTGTTTGGATCAGGAGGTTTGACTCTGACTGAAACAAACACAAATTTCTTCTCAAGACGTCAAGAAAAAACAACAACTTTTTAAAAATAGTCTCAGCACATTCAATGTGGAAAATTATTTATGCCACTCCTTGATGGGTGGACTTTTTTTTTTTTTTTTTGTCATTACAGCAATCAAATTTGTCCCATAAGTAATCGTGAGATTTTCTTTATATGAGATAATTCACGTTCCGCAGAGAGGTTTATGTTTTTGAGGTTGGAAGGCCTCCTTACTATCCACCTCATCTTTACCTGCCTCCACATTTTCTCAGCTGGACTCTTCAAAACATTAACATCACTTCTACTCAGGAGAAAAACGCTGGTCAAATTAAAAGATTGCTCGTGTGCATAATGTTGTCGAAATATTATTGTGAAAAAATTAAACTGTCCACTCTCTACTTATGTGAAAGCATCCGGTGAAGCTTTAAAAAATTCTTTTAGCACGATTGAGAATGTTAAGGACGTTTCTTTGAGCTCTGACAAGCACATGTCTTTTATATTGTTGTACCGAAGATCAGAATAAGTTAAAAAAAAATAAAAATAAAATTATTTGAGACAGTGTCAGACTGGACGTTATCTAAAACACATACGACTTCCAGAGCAGCAAACAGAAAATCTATTGACACTGTTCATAAGAATGAGAAAGACACAAACATAGCTTTCCAGAGCCATAGGCAAGTTCTACTTTTTTTTTTTAGTTGAAATAAAAAGATCAAAGGAAACAATTTTTCACTTTTTCATCATATTTTCTTTCATTCTAAACTGTTTTTGTTGTTTTTCTTTACCTGGAAAGCATCACTCGGGATTGTCCTGAAGAAGGATGGAAACCTCTGCCGGTCACTTAGACAGGCACATGTGGCAAAATAACTCACCTGTGAAAGAATCACACTAAACTTTTAAGACCAGAGAGAAATCGTCACATTTTACATACGAACAAATCTGAAATTAGACAGTAAAGCTGGACTCTTACCATCGGCACTCGGTACAAACCCAAGACGGTGGAGATCGCAATCGTGCGTGTGGAGGAAGAATCTCCCACAAGCCCCACAACAGGAGGGGCTCCTTCACAGGTCTCATTCAACACAACGTGCTCCTCCTGACCGTTGATTAATGCCAGTGCTGCACGAAATCCAACTCCGAGAGTGAGGCAGCTGTCGTAGAGACTGTAGCCCAAAGTCAAGTTGGGTAAAAGCCGATGGTCTCTGTTGATCTCGTCAATGGCAAAGGCCATGGTCTGAGCCTTTCGAAATCCTAAAAAATCAAAGCTGGCGCAAAGAAGCAAAGGTTTGACGCTGAAAAATATAACAGTTAAGATTTTGCATCTACAACTAAAAAAAATTACTTGAATAGTTCAGGCAAAATATTTCTCAGATTCTCAAATGTCTTTCTATTGCTCTGGTTTCCCGGCCTTTTGTGCTCCTGACGCACTCACCTGTGGCATGTCAGCTGTTGTGGTTCGGCGTTGAACGACTGGTCAGGAAACGCGGAGAAGAAGTGGACCTGAAACAGCCCACCCAGTATCAAATCCCCAGCCTTGTGCATGCCGTTGAGATGAAACTGTCCCTGCAACAGACAGGAGGAGGGAAACAAAGAGGAGGGCATGGAAGAAAAAGCACCAGAGTGCAGCAGCAGGAGAAAGAGTGAGCTGGTGCACTTCAAGTTTTGCGACACATCCATTTCGTTGAGCCTGGTCGTTGTGTTTCAGTGCTTCCTCAACCGATTTTATTGACTTCGCTGCCCAGCAGGGCAGAGGAAGAGCAGTGGGCAGGGCTCATTATGCAGGCCAGGCTTAACGTAACTTAACTTGACTTGACTTAACCATCATTAAGTTGGTTAAAACTTCAGAAAAATGTTTAATTTAAATATCTATGACACGGATTGATCACATCCTGGTCAAACAGCAAAAACAGAACAAAGGCCTGTTGTGGTTTGAATGTGTATTATTAGTTCAATTTTACACACATGTAAAACTTGCATAAATTTTTAATTCTTCAGTGGAATTAGAAAGGGACATGGCGAAATGGCTCTCAGCTCAGTTTTAAACACGTGTGCAACATAGATATTTGAAAATTTAGTACTAATTTTAAACTGGCGCAAAAAGCCAGTTTGGAGGCCTTTTGATGATCCAAAGACCACTAGCAAGTCAGCCATTTTGGGTCAAAGAGTAAATTTAAAGGTTTTTGACATTTTAGATGTCAAATTTTGACAAACACCTCACAGGCAGAGGCGGTTGTAGCCTGTTTGGGGGCCGGGGCGACCCACATCTCAGGGCCCCACTACACACCTCTGTGTCCACTGAAAGTAATGCTTGACTGTGTCTCATCACTTTGTATTTTTTTTGTTTTTCATCATGTAAGGTGCATTGAACTGCCTTGTTGCTGAAATGTGCTACACAAACAAACCTTTATAACTAGAGAACCGGTGGGTTTATGTCTTTTTATTCTCTACCTAATTCACAAGCAAACTTTCACCGGCAGTCATCAATTCAGAACAAAACTTGCTTGATGTAATATATTTTTTATTTTCACAATTCTCCAGGATCTGACGACAACGACCACAATTCAATTAGACTTAAAGGAAGTTCAAGATGGGATTTTACGTTTATCTCTCATTTGTCTATTCAAGTTCACAACATCACTCTGTAGTTTCATATATGTTAATTAATATTAAAAGGGTCAGTTTTCTTTACATAAGCAATTAAATTGATAAAAAAAAAAAAAACGCATTTCCATAACAATGCAGCCATAAACAAATAAAAAACTAAAAATAAGTACACAAGAGATGACGGAAAGCAATACATACTACTGGTTCAGAGTTTATGTGGTTTGTTGTGTTTGTTGCTAGAACGAGATTTTGCTACATTTAATGCTTTACTTTATTTTTATCAATGATGTAGAAATTTTATACCAAGCCTGTTTACACTGGAGGTAACAATATTGATTCAGATCTGACTCCAAATCTAAAATTTTTGCTTAGTAATTTCCATGCACTTCAATCACCCAGAGGGTTTTTACCTTTAAGTAGTTCCTATAGTGCTTCGCCCCATGAGAGCTTTCTTTGTGTTTCTCTCTGGTCTCAGCAGAATTATGTAACATTTGGGTCCAAACAGCGCCACCAAGAGGCCAAAACTGGAGGCCAGGATGGCGAACACCTCCACTGCGTCTGCATATTTGCCCGGTGAGCTGACATACGCAGGAACGAAGGCCACCCACACAGCGCAGAAGATCAGCATGCTGAAGGTGATGAGTTTGGCCTCGTTAAAGTTGTCGGGCAGATTCCTGGCCATAAATGCCAACACAAAGCTGAGAACAGCCAATACACCGATGTATCCCAGTAACACGGAGAAACCAATAGTGGAGCCAACAATACACTCATAAACTATCTTATCGTTGTGGTATTTGGTGTTTTTATGTGGAGAAGGAGAAGCAGACACAAGCCAGGCAGTGCAGATTGCTGCCTGAACAGAGGTGAGAACCAGAACAGTTCCTCTCTGCTGTGAAGCACCGAACCACTTGAGACTGGCGCCCCCTCCTGGCTTGGAGGCTTTGAACACGGCCAGAACCACCATGGTTTTGACCAGGATGCAGGACACGCAGAGCACAAAGCTGATCCCAAACGCCGCGTGTCTGAGTTGACACGTCCACAGTCTGGGTCGTCCGATGAACAGCAGCGAACACAGGAAGCACAGCTTAAGGGAAAGCAACAGGTTGAAACTGAGTTCTGAGTTGTTGGCTCGTACTATCGGTGTACTGCGGTGATAGATGAAGATCCCCAGAACCACAGCGCAGATGAACGCGCCCAGCAGTGAGGCTGCTGTCAAGCAGATCCCAAGAGGTTCCTGATAGGACAGGAACTCAGTTTGCCTAAGAACACAGTGATCTCGCTGTGGGCTGGACCAGAAGTCCTCTGGACAGCTGAAGCACTCCAGGGAATCTGACAGAAAGACAGGAAGAGAGTCAAACCGTGGATTTGTAAGACTGCATAGTGAAAATCCCTATAAAAACTAGTAAAACATAAAAACTCACTAGTGTAATTACTGATCATTCCCTCAGAACAAGGGATGCAGTCAAAGCAGCACTCAGGTTCCCCCTTTAGTCTCACCACTCGAGTTCCTGGAGGACAGTTCTCGCTGCACACCGACCGCGGCGGCTACAGGAGAAACATCAACACATGTTTCTCTCTAAAGTCACTTCACAAGTTACAAATAAAATGAGTCACCTTTTTCGATGGGAAGTTCCAGAAGATTTTGTCTCCATCCAGTGTGAGTTGTTCACCGTTAAAAGGCGACACTTTTACGTCTCCGACATGTTGCACTTTGGTTTGTCCATCAGGGAGCCGGAGCCAGTTCATGACGTCGTATATTGGTAAGGCGTCGCCGTTCTCATCAAATGACACTTGGTCACCAAACGATGTGGTGAAATTGACCCTCTCTAGATAATACACAAGCTGATGGAAGGCAAGTGAGGAAAGGAAAAACAACAGGTGAAAGACACTGACTGCATAATTTTACCAGTTCAACTTTTAAAGTTGATATGTAATACTATGATCACACTGTAAAAAAAGCATAAAGGTATTCTTAAAGCAATATTAGAAATGTTTGATGTTGGTAGACAGACTCCTTTCATTGACTACCTCCTAGCCCTCAATAGGCAGCTGCTTAATCACGGAAGATGCATTAGAGAGCACCATTAAGCTCATAAAGTAAGTCGACAGGGACTTTATACTTGTGACATGCAGTCACTTCAACTGATTCGTCTTGATGTGGAGAAACAATGGTTCTACTCTGAGGTGATTGAGCGCATCAATCTATCACCAAGAGAGAGCCCAGATACCTGGTGGGGGCAGTTTGGTTGTACGAATTAGCAAGTGTCTTGTTGAAGACATGATGAAGCCCCACTAAGGACAAGGGTGTCCAGAAAATAGTTAGAATTTAATGGTTAACAATTTTAGGGTTGTAACACCACAAAATGGTCATAAATAAATGGTCACCGTGTTCTGTACCTGCCATGGTTGAAGTGTTTGCAAAGTTGCACAGCTTTCCTCACTGAAAGGCCCTTTTCCTGGTTCACACCTCAGCAGCTCATCAAGGGCGTGCGCCAGAGCGTACACAGCTTTGTAGACGTTGTACTCAGGCCTGAGATCAGAAACGTCTAAGAACTCAGTCTCCACAGCCTTCAAATCCTCGTCTCCAGAGCAAATCCTTCCCCCGTCCTCAACCCAGCCTGATGGAGCTGGTGCAAATTTACACTGAAATGTGAATTCCCAAAACTGGTTTGCCTGGAAAACATAAAAGTGACTTTTTTTTTTTTTTTAAAGAAGGACTTTTTACTCATCATGGCTCTACTTAATGAATGAAAAAGTCACCATGCTATTTCCATAGGTGCTGTTGTGTTGTGGATCAGCTCGTGTTTGGAGCAGGAAGTCCCTGAGGCCCGCTATCTCTCCTCGACGGATAGCGATGCCCAGTGTGCCCCCGAGGTACGGCATGAGGTCAGGGGTCTGGAGCACGGCGGCTGTGGACCAGGCTTCACTGGCCAACCACTGCAGGCCCGTCAGGTTCTGCCTCACGACCTGTTTAGGGACCGAACATTATCTCAGCTAATTCACAGAAACTGGAGCAATTAAACTGAAACAAAGTCAAACACTGAACGGTGGAATGATTTTAAAAGCAATCCCAGCAGGAATCATAAGGTCTGCTAAAAACTAAACAAACATCTAGGAAATAACTCTTGAGTGAAGCAATATTTTCGTTTGATGACACTGAATATCATCTTGCAAATCTCTCTGCCATAAATGTGCTATATCATATATCAGTTGTTTGAATTTCATCCGTTTTGCTAAATTGGTGGCTTTAAAAATATATCAATTGTTCATCGTCAAGAGAAACAAATCATTTTTAAGACCAACCTCCTCCATGAGATTAATGATCATACCGTCATGTGCAAACACAACAACGACGCGGGCCGTGGATTTCCTCATCACATCCACGATCCTCCTGAACTCATTCAAGTCTTTTTCCCAGGGCAGAATCTCCACATAGGCCAGGCAGCCTCCTCCAGACACAACCAGGTCAGAGTTGAAGGAGCGGGCAGCGTCCAGCCCGTAATCATCATCACTTATCAGCATTCCCACCCAAGTCCAGCCAAAGTGTTTCAGTATCTGCAGCATGGCGCGCACCTGGAAACGCACAGGAAAAAACTGACCCAACAGGTTTTAAAGGTTCAGTGTACAGATATTCCCTTGGCATGTTTTTTTCTCCCCCCATTTATATTAAAAGTTTGGTTCCGATGGGAAACAACACAGATTTACACCAAGGATATCAAGAAAAAATAAATATTATTTTGTTTAAATGGTAACGTTTTGATTTATGCCCTTTTTGTTGAGTGGAGAAACCAACATTTTCTTAGAAGTGCTTAGAAGTAAGTTGTTTTTTTTCCATCTTTTTTCCTTCATGTCCTGCAGAGAGCATTCTCTTTTTTTCAGGTTGTAAGGCCTCCTTACCATCAACATCATCTTTACCTCCATAAAGTCATCAACATCATTTCTATTCGGAAGAAACACTCTGGTCCAATCAAAAGATTGCTTTATATTTAAATCTGCCACTGGTGTGAATCATTTTGAATTCAATTTTACTTGCTTTCTGCTTTGTTTTGTTTGAAATAAAGTTTCATTGGTCAAACAAAGCAAATTTTCAATTTTTTATATATTTTCTTTCATTCCAAAGTGTTTTCTCTTTACCTGGAAAGCATCACTCGGGATTGTCCTGAAGAAGGATGGAAAACCTCTGCCGGTCACTTAGACAGGCACATGTGGCAAAATAACTCACCTGTGAAAGAATCACACTAAACTTATAAAACCAGAGAGAAATCAGCTTTTCCAGTCATCACATTTTACATACCAACAAATCTGCCATTAGACGGTAAAGCTGGACTCTTACCATCGGCACTCGGTACAAACCCAAGACGGTGGAGATTGCAATCGTGCGTGTGGAGGAAGAATCTCCCACAAGCCCCACAACTGGAGGGGCTCCTTCACAGGTCTCATTCAACACAACGTGCTCCTCCTGACCGTTGATTAATGCCAGTGCTGCACGAAATCCAACTCCGAGAGTGAGGCAGTTGTCATACAGACTGTAGCCCAAAGTGACGCTGGGTAAAAGCTGAGAGTTTCTGTTGATCTCATCGATGGCAAAGGCCATGGTCTGAGCCTGTCTGAACCCCAACAGATCGAAACTGACAGAAAGAAAACAGATGTTAGACACAGAATGGTAAGTTGGTAAATGAACGAGGAAGATTCATCTATCAAGTCGTGTTGAGGTACTCAGTCTTTTGTTAGAAGAAGAAATCATTAACATACAAAGATTTTAATGATATAAATATTTCTCACACGATTGCACCCGTGTGCACAATCTTTCAGCACCTTTACTGGTTTCCCGGCCTTTTGTGCTCCTGACGCACTCACCTGTGGCATGTCAGCTGTTGTGGTTCGGCGTTGAACGACTGGTCAGGAAACGCGGAGAAGAAGTGGACCTGAAACAGCCCACCCAGTATCAAATCCCCAGCCTTGTGCATGCCGTTGAGATGAAACTGTCCCTGCAACAGACAGGAGGAGGGAAACAAAGAGGAGGGCATGGAAGAAAAAGCACCAGAGTGCAGCAGCAGGAGAACGAACAGGCCTGGGCGCTTTAGTTTCGGCATGACAGCCATCAGACGGAGCCTGGTTGTGACGTTTCGCTGCTTTCTCTGCTGGTTTTATTGACTGCGCTGCCCAGCAGGGCAGAGGATGGAGAGTGGGCGGGGCCTGTCATGCTGATGTGCTTTCCTTTCCTTTCATTTGCTAAATACTGACCAACTCGTCCATTTGAGCATCAGTAGAGCAATAAGGGATATTTTTGCTTCTTTTATGAAAGAAATAAATTTTGAATAATTACTTTTGATCATCAGATAAGAGATAGAAAGAAACTCAAACAGATTAGGCAGCGTTTAGGCGACAGCAGCAGACAGTAAAAGCCAGAACATGCTTTGTAAAAAGACTCATGGATTTAAAACTGACAGGAAGTGGCTGTGTGAAAAATAAAATAAGGAGCCCGAGGCATTTTGAGTTTAAAAATAAGTATCAAAACATATTTTATATACAGTCTGGAGTGAACGTTCCAAAGAGTTGAACCAGTAAATTAAATGTTGTGATGATACGTAAGGAAAGCTAAAAAAATGTAAAGTCTTTTCTTTTTTTTTTTTTTTTTTTTTAAAAGCATGAGTCTCTGAAAAACAATTCTCAGCAGCGTGAAAATAAAACCTGACCTGTCCGCAACAATTACTGCTAGGGAGACACTGTGCCACCTAATGATTACTGAGAGAATATTTTTGCTAATGGTTAAGAAAATTAATAATCACCACAGAATGATTAGAGTTTTGATTAACGAGGAAGCAGAAACATTTTTTTTCTCCACTTCTTCCACATTAAGACACAATTAATGGCTGAAATTAAAGAACATCTCCCCCATATTTAGCTGATTTATCTTTAATTTGTTTCATTTATGTTAGACCATCAACAATATTTCTTTAACAACGGCTTCTCTTTCCTTGATTTGTCCCTGTGAGATCTTTAAAAAACCAGAAGACGAGAGTCTTCTGGTTTTTTCGGAAAAAGCAGAAATTATGAAGCAATTTAAACATTAAATCAGATGGGGATTTTTTTCTGTAGCTAAACGCCACCAGTGGTTGAAACCACTGTGTGAATAAACCGAGTTGATCCAAGTAACACATTTGAACAAAGAAACTCAAAAGCTTTTAATCCCGTCCCATTGCATAAATTACACAATCGTTTTGCTTGCTCTTCTTTTTTTTTTGTGCGTGTAATATTCAGAAAGTAAGATGTGTGTAAAGCTTTGCATTAAAGTCAAGCTTATTTCATCTTATAGCATTCACGTTGCAGAATTAAACTTCTTCTAAGCAGTTCATTTCCCCAAACATCTTTTACTTTTCGGAAGTTCCTAGAGCGCTTCGCCCCATGAGAGCTTTCTTTGTGTTTCTCTCTGGTCTCAGCAGAATTATGTAACATTTGGGTCCAAACAGCGCCACCAAGAGGCCAAAACTGGAGGCCAGGATGGCGAACACCTCGACTGCGTCTGCATATTTGCCCGGTGAGCTGACATATGCAGGAACGAAGGCCACCCACACAGCGCAGAAGATCAGCATGCTGAAGGTGATGAGTTTGGCCTCGTTGAAGTTGTCGGGCAGATTCCTGGCCATAAATGCAATCAGAAAGCTGAGGACGGCCAGGAAGCCAATGTAACCGAGTAACACTGAAAAACCGACGGTTGAGCCAATGACACACTCATAAACGATCTTGTCATTGTGGTACTGAGTGTTTTTATGTGGAGCGGGTGAGTTGGTGACAAGCCAGGCAGTGCATACAGCTGCTTGAATACAGGTGAGAAACAGAACAGTTCCTCTCTGCTGTGAAGCGCCGAACCACTTGAGACTGGCTCCCCCTCCTGGCTTGGAGGCTTTGAACACGGCCAGAACCACCATGGTTTTGACCAGGATGCAGGACACGCAGAGCACAAAGCTGATCCCAAACGCCGCGTGTCTGAGTTGACAAGTCCACAGTCTGGGTCGTCCGATGAACAGCAGCGAACACAGGAAGCACAGCTTAAGGGAAAGCAACAGGTTGAAACTGAGTTCTGAGTTGTTGGCTCGTACTATCGGTGTACTGCGGTGATAGATGAAGATCCCCAGAACCACAGCGCAGATGAACGCGCCCAGCAGTGAGGCTGCTGTCAAGCAGATCCCAAGAGGTTCCTGATAGGACAGGAACTCAGTTTGCCTAAGAACACAGTGATCTCGCTGTGGGCTGGACCAGAAGTCCTCTGGACAGCTGAAGCACTCCAGGGAATCTGACAGAAAGGAGGGTTATGTGTCACAGGTGCAGCCAGATGAAAAAAAGAAAAAAAAAAGAGAGGCCTCCTCATTAAATATTCAGTTCTTAATCAACAAATGTTCACATGAAAATGTCTAATGTTATATTATTTGTGTGTGTTTTGAAACCCTCCAAATATATTCAATTTCAGAAATGAGCCTAGTTAAAGCATTTCACAAAAGATATCAATAAAAATGTCTTTAGCAGTAGCTGTTGTGAATCACCCTCCGTGTATTAAGCCTAATTTATTCATGCATTTTGGATTAACATTTTGATTTTACATTTTTTTTTCCGTTTTCATTTTTTTTTTATCTCAATTTAAATTGATGGAAATCATCCACGTGTCCGAACGTTGCCGTGGTAGAGTTTGCTCATTTTATTTCACACCTGTACTTACTGTAATTTTTTGTTTTTGTTCTTAAAACAATGCTATCAAAGTAGCTCAAACATAGATACTCACTGGTTTTGTTATTGACCTTCCCCTCAGAACAAGGGATGCAGTGAAAGCAGCACTCAGGTTCCCCCTTCTTTCTCACCACGCGGGTTCCTGGAGGACAGTTCTCGCTGCACACCGACCACGGCGGCTGAAAAAACCCCCAAAATAAAACCCGTACAAAACGTATTTTAAACTGTACGGAAACTGTAAATGTGGTGAAATGAGTCACCTTTTTCGATTCAAAGTTCCAGAAGATTTTGTTTCCATCAAATGTGAGTTGTTCACCATTGAACGCTGACATTTTAACCTCGCCGACATTTTGAACATTTGCTCGTCCATCGGGGAGCCGGAGCCAGTTCATGACGTCGTATATTGGTAAGGCGTCGCCGTTCTCATCAAATGACACTTGGTCACCAAACGATGTGGTGAAATTGACCCTCTCTAGATAATACACAAGCTGATGGAAGGCAAGTTAGAGACAAGATTTATATATATATATATATTTATATCTTTGCAACACAAATGTGTTCAATAAATCTCAAATTCCTCTAACATGAAGAGAGTAAAAAAACAAACAAACTGGAGTATCTGGGCTATTATTTTACAAATGTAGCTGTCTATCAGTTTCATTTCGCTCTGCAGTGAGAACCTATAAAGTCGTCATGAAGTAGTCATCATGACCTTCTGTTACCTGCCACGGTTCCAGTGTTTCCAAAGGTGCACAGCTTCCGCTTCCTTGTTCGCATCGCAGCAAATCGTGAAGGGCGCGTGCCAGAGCGTACACGGCTTTGTAAACGTTGTATTCGGGCCGGAGGTTGAAAATGTCCAAGAACTCGGTCTCTGCCGTCCGTAAGTCTTCTTCTCCAGAGCAAACCTTTCCTCCGTTTTCAACCCAGCCTGCAGGCGGCGGCGCAAATCTGCACTGAAAGGTGAACTCCCAGAACTGGTTCACCTGAAATGCATCAAAACTTTACGACGGGTCACTTATGAACAGGGCTGGACAATAAATCAATAACAACATATACTGTGACAGACGCATCGTCAAGATCAATAGGTTATACATCCGATGGAATGTTCAATAATTGTAAAGGACTCTAAGCTAGAACAGCAAAGCATTCTGGGGGATGTAGGCAGAGGAAAGGCCTGCTAAGCAAGGTTGGTGGCATCAAGTAGCTCCCTCGCTGTTTGGTTAACCTGTTCTTGTTACCTAGCAATGACAGGTTGTTGCTAGGTAACAAGCTTACGCAGGAGCAGCTTAAGGTTTCAAAACCGTGTCTTAAAGAAAACCTACGTTGACACACAGTAAAAACTGGAAAAAAACAGAAAACGTAGCGTCACGAGTTTGTTTCAGACATTTAAAGAAAAAAAAAAAAAAAAATCTAAAAATATCGATATTGACTGACATGATACGCGTTTCAGCCACGTCGTCCAGCCCTCCTCGTGTAAGCGTTTGATAACGCAGTTAAATCTCACCATGCTATTTCCATGGCTGCTGTTGTGTTTCATATCAGGATTGATTTCTAGCAGGAAGTCCCTGAGGCCCGCTATCTCTCCTCGACGGATAGCGATGCCCAGTGTGCCCCCGAGGTACGGCATGAGGTCAGGGGTCTGGAGCACGGCGGCTGTGGACCAGGCTTCACTGGCCAGCCACTGCAGGCCTGTCAGGTTCTGCCTCACGACCTGTTTAGGGACAAAATGCAATGTCAAATTCTGACTCTATAGATTGTGCAGAAAGTGAAGAGATGAAGAAACGTCTAAAATAAAAAAAATGATCAAGATTTGACCAAATGAAGGAGAACTCTGCAACACATCTAAACATGTATTTGGTAGCACGTGTTCAAGCAGTTCGTTTTTGTTTTTGTTCATGTTTGGATGTCACTAATATTTTTTTTTTCACATTGGGTTTCAACATATTCTTTCTTTCAGGGATTTAGATTTAGATCACAGTGGCCCAATGTCTCCATTGCATAACAGAATGATCTATCTCGCTTCTTGAGCCTCTGACCGTCTCTGAATCAAGCCCGAATGGAGGCCAACGTGAGAAAAGACAAACGGTCAAGCCCGTTTACCTCCTCCATGAGATCGATCATGTGGCTCTCGTGTGCAAACACAACGACCACCCGAGCTGTGGATGCCTTCATCACGTCCACGATCCTCCTCAGCTCCGGCGGCTCGTTGCCCCACGGCAGCACCTCCACGTAGGCCAGGCAGCCTTCGCCAGACAGACTCAGATCAGACTGAAACGATTTGGCGGCGTGGAGCCCGTAGTCGTCGGCGCTGATCAGCAATCCCACCCAGGTCCAGCCGAAGTGCTTTAGGATCTGAATCATAGCGTTCACCTGAGCGAGGGGAGAAAAGGGAACATTTTGTAGAATGCTGAACTTCGGATGAAATTACAGCAGTCGTGTGATTGCCACTTAACTCATCGCCTAGATTTCGACATAATGTTTCATGTTTGCCCAATTGTGTCTATCTTCTGGTCCCATGTCAAATTTCTTACATTTCTACTCCTGATTTGTTTTTTGTTTTTTTCTTTTTGAAGCAAATTTGACTTAAAATGTTGCTGGATTCACATCTGCTAAGAAAACAATTACATAACATTGGTTTACAACTGAGACGAAGCCTGCAAAGAAAGAACTGCTAACCCTTAAAATACCACTGATCAAAGTCTCTTCCAGCATAACTCAGTGGGTGAGTCAGGAGTTAATCAGACCAACTGTTTGCACATTTGCTACTTGATGTCTTGTTCCTGTTTCCATTCCTGAGGATTTCAATGTAGCAGTGCAAAGAGATGCTTGACGTGCCTGCCAACCTATTTGTCTCTGCTCTTAAAGACGGATGCTTTTATTTATTTATTTGTTTGTCTGCAATATTTGTTGCACAGATTTTACCTGGAAAGCATCGCTTGGTATGGTTCTGAAGAAGGACGGAAACCTCTGACGGTCACTGAGACAGGAACATGTGGCAAAATAACTCACCTGTTAAAAAAACACACGTTTTACACATATGTTTTTTTTTTTTGTTTTTTTTTTTGATCGGTTGGACCGATTAGTCGGTGAAACTGAGCACTCACCATCGGCACTCGGTACAAACCTAACACGCTGGAGATGGCGATAGAGCGGGTGGAGGAAGAATCCCCCACAACTGCGAGCACCGGAGGGCTTCCTGAACACTTGTCCTCCATCTCTATCTCCTCCTCTTGCCCGCTTATTAACGCCAGCGCCGCGCGAAATCCAATGCCCAGCTCGACGCAGTTGTCGTACAGACTGTAACCCAAGGTGACGTTGGGCAAGAGCTCGGCGTTCCTGTTGATCTCGTCAACCGCGAAAGCCATGGTCTGGGCCTGTCTGAATCCGAGGACATCGAATCTGAAACAGCAAGGCGACGATCGAAATCACGACAGCGCCAACAAAACCGAGGTTCAAGGCCAAACGCGCAGAAAATGCGCGCGGGGCGCTGATTGCGGCAGAAGAGCGCGAGTCCTTCATTCACCTCAGTTTTCGCACACTCACCCGTGGCAGGTGGGATGCTGCGGCTCAGACGTGAAAGACAAGTCAGGAAAGACTGAAAAAAAATGGATCTCAAACAATCCCCCCAGAATCACATCTCCGGTCTTGTGCATGCCGCTCAGATGAAACTGTCCTTGTGACCGACAGGAGGGCGGCCGAGTGGAGGGGCTGGAGCAGTGAGAGCAGAATAAATGCAACAGTAGCAGGAGCAAGATTTTGCCTTTATTGGGATAAGTTACCATCATGTGGCCACCCCGCTCTTTAAACTCAGGTAATTGTTTTGTTTTCAGTTTCCAGCCTTTTTATAGACTTTTCGGTGTTTGTTCGCACTGCGTGCCACCAATAGGAGTAGAGGACAAAGAGTGGGCGGACTTTCAAATGTAATTCAGTTGTGACTGATTTTGGAGACATGAAACATTATTATGCAGGGGTTATAGAACTATAACAACTGTTGCGACTTTTAAAGGGGCAGGCAGTTCTTTGTAAAACTGATTTTTTTTGTTCTCTCATCACAAACACGCCTGGAGTGTTGCTTTCTGTTTTCTTTTTTCATGCGTGTTTGAGAAATCTTTTAGCCTCCAAGGTTCCCAGCTTATTACGGAGCTCCCGACCCCTGCGACTCTCCCACGCAGCTCCTGCAGACTAGCCAGCAGCAATTAGCAAACATCTGGCGAAACTGCGCAACTGCTAAGCTCGTTATACACGTTATTTCTCTATGCAACTCGGGTAATGAAATTAAACTTTGTTAAAGGGTTAATAGAAGAGCAATGTTGTGATGATTTCTTGAAGAGTAGGATTTTCTTAAAGAGACAGAGGCCCAATTTCAAGCCGCTAAAATCAGCTGGCACAGAGATTGTGTTTCCCACCTTCCGTATATATATATATATATATATATATATATATATATATATATATATATATATGTGTGTGTGTGTGTGTGTGTGTGTGTGTATTTTAATGTTAATAGGTTGTCACATTTGAATGTGTCTTTTTTTCATTTTGGAAGTATTCTGACAATTAAGAAAGTGTTACTACCAAAGCAAGCATTTCTATAATACACACAGCATTAGATTAAATCTTTTTTTTTTTTTTTTGCTTTTTTGCTTAAAAATGAATCCTTATTTCAGACAAAATAGGTTCATATCATTAAATAAAAGAGCACACAAGCAAACGTCAATCTTCAAATGAAATAAGTTCTAAAAAAAACACTTTTGTTCCAATATTTATAGTAGTTTGTTGTGTACGATGTGTCACCATGTGTTGCAATAGCTCTCACCATCCAAGCAGCACATACATTTATACATGTTATCAGTGTTGTATAGTAACGAAGTAAAAATACTTCACTACTTTACTTAAGTATATTTTGGAGTACTTCATACTTTCCTCGAGTAAGAAAATTTTTGATAACTTTCACTTTTACTTCACTACATTTCCGAACTTAATTGCATACTTTTACTCCGATACATTTTCAATGTGTGGTTTCGTTACTCGTTACTGTGACGCAGGAGCGTCACGAGTTACGACCTAATTAAAGAGCCGCGTTAACACACGCAAACACACGCCAACACACACAATCGCTAACTTACGTTTTGTTGCAGTTTAAACTGGCGCGGTTCATCGTGGGTCACACGCGGTGTTCCCGCTTCAGTTCACATTAATCCTTATCTGTCATTTTCAAACATTTTCCCGGCTTTATTTTCAATTAGCTTTATTGTTTCCGGATCGTGACGCACCGAGAGAGAGTTGCGCTATGTGGTGACGTCATCAGAACGTACTGAGTGTTGGCTGTTTCATGGATTATTGTATTTTTTGGATTACAAGTTTATTTATTTTTTTTCTCTTATTAATTATTTAAACCTTGTGGTTTAGGTAGGGCTCCTAATTTTCTTAACTAAATGATGCCTGCAGGTTTATCTATTAGCAGGTTTCATTTTGCCTGCACTTGGTTGTGTTCATTATTTTCAGTGTATTTTACAAGTTTACCAAAATATAAAAAATGTCATTCAAACTGCATTTGCCTTGTTTTACTTTTTACTTGTACTTTTCATTACATTACTTGAGTACGTTCATTTTTACAGTACTTTCTGTACTTAAGTACAAGACGTTTCAGATACTTTAATACTTTAACTCAAGTAACATTTCAGTCAGTGACTTTTACTTTTACCAAAGTCATATTTTGGAGCGGTACTTATACTTTTACTTGACTCCGAGATTTCAGTACTTTATACAACACTGCATGTTATAATTCCCAAGTAAAGGCATGGCAATTATGAAAAATAAAATCTTATTATTGAACTGCAGAACCTAGGAGATGTTTATCAAAGAGCTCACCGTGAAACAGATATAATTCTGATTTTGTGTGTGTGTGTGGAGGAACACACCTAAAAACACTTTTTCATAGGCAATACAATGAATAGTATTTTGTCTACTCACGTTAGTTAAGTTGTGCTATTTTTAAAGTGTCCTCTAGATGGCAGCAGCAAACCATGATAGAGGAAGCATGACGCGCCTGCTAACTTTACATGATGAGCCATTAGCATCCATTTTTTCCCCAGATTTTTTTTTTTTTTTTTTGCTTTATTAGTCACATTACAGATAGTACACAATGTAATTAATACAAAGTTACAAACCAACACAAAAATGAAATATGGCTCACTTTGTCTGGAAGGCCATGGAGACTGCAAAGGCAAAAATAATCAAACAACCGATTATTTTATTAAAAATTCACTAACACCCAAATACCTCCAAAAATAATACAAAATAAATAAATAAAATCTTCAACAGAATCACATTAAGTGTTAATTAGAAAATTCTGCTGAATATAAAAACAGGGGAAAAAAGGACCTATTTGCACTAGTTACCACGATTAAAAGCCCTTAGAAAATGCTTGATCAATTGTATGCTGTTGAACGAAACAATAGCAATAAAAACAAAGGGATTTTTTTTATTGCAATTTTTATTTTTATCTTTCATTTTTCACTAAAATTGAAAATTGTGCACGACAGCAGTGTTTTCTTGCAGGGCTCCAACAATCTCTTACGTATTTGAACAGGAAACGTGTGAATTGAGTCACTTTGATCTTAGAAATTTTAAAGCCATATAAAAACACCCACCCAAACAAATAAATAGTAAAATGGAAAAATTGATTTTGTCTTATCCTTATAAGTATTTGAGCTGCCTCTCCTGACTGGTTGTCACTGAAACAACTTCCTGCATTCAAAGCTTGCAGGAAGTCTGTGATTTTAAGTTGTCCTGCTGATTTAGCTCATTAGTGTTGTACCTCATAAATCTGCGACCACTGAAGTTATTGACAGATCTGCACGGAGTTATTTGGAGAAGTGACCCAAAACTTTACTAAATATTAAGCTATTTTTGAAAATTATTCCATAGGATGAAAAGAGCATATCAATGGCAAAGAAGGTTAGTTTTATTTACATTAAAATATTTATTCATAGTTCCTACATAACTACTAACAAACGCATAGAAGCAAGTGAAATTGTTATGATTTGCTGTATCGGCCTATGATGGCTTTCTTTGTATTCCTGTCTGGTTTGAGCAGAATTACATAACATTTGGGTCCAAACAGCGCCACCAAGAGGCCAAAGCTGGAGGCCAGGATGGCGAACACCTCCACTGCGTCTGCATATTTGCCCGGGGAGTTGATGTAAGCAGGAACGAAGGCCACCCACACGGCGCAGAAGATCAGCATGCTGAAGGTGATGAGTTTGGCCTCGTTGAAGTTGTTGGGCAGATTCCTGGCCATAAACGCCAACACAAAGCTGACAACAGCCAATACACCGATGTATCCCAGTAACACGGAGAAACCAATAGTGGAGCCGACTGCACACTCATAAACTATTTTGTCATTGTGGTATTGCGTGTTTTTATAGGGAACAGGCGAGGAGGAGACAAGCCAAGCGATGCATACAGCTGCTTGAATACAGGTGAGAAACAGAACAGTTCCTCTCTGCTGTGACGCACCGAACCACTTGAGACTGGCTCCCCCTCCTGGCTTGGAGGCTTTGAACACGGCCAGAACCACCATGGTTTTGACCAGGATGCAGGACACGCAGAGCACAAAGCTGATCCCAAACGCTGCGTGTCTGAGTTGACATGTCCACAGTCTGGGTCGTCCGATGAACAGCAGCGAACACAGGAAGCACAGCTTGAGCGACACCAGGAGCAGGAAGCTCAGTTCTGAGTTGTTGGCGCGTACAATGGGTGTGCCGCGATGATAGATGAAGATCCCCAGAACCACAGCGCAGATGAATGTTCCCAGCAGAGAGGTGGTTGTCAAACAGATCCCTAGCGGTTCCTGATAGGACAGGAACTCAGTTTTCTTAGGAATGCAGTGATCCCGCTGTGGGCTGGACCAGAAGTCCTCTGGACAGCTGAAGCACTCCAGGGAATCTGACAGAAAGAACCAGACAATGAAATACAGACATCCTTTAAGCAATAATGAATGTACTTTCCATTGACCACAATATTTGTAATGCTTTTCAAATTAATTAAAAATTTTAATCTTAAATAAAACAAAAACCACTATAAATTACATAAAGAAAGTCTTGACAACATCAGTTTGTGTGTAGTTAATGCACTTAGAGAATAAAGCTCAAGTTAACTTTCATAAAACATCTTTTGTCTTTCTTTTGAATGTATTTCTTTGTCACACATTGTGACAGCATGTTATGACACAGATGACCTGTGAATAACATTACCACCTACTGCTCTTATTACTAATCTTTCCCTCAGAACAGGAGACGCAGCTGAAGCAGCATTCAGGTTGTGTTCTTTCTCTGGCCATTCGAGTTCCTGGAGGACAACTTTCAGTGCACACTGAGCGGGTTGGCTATGTGATTAAAAGGAAAAAAAAAAAAAAAAATTATATATGATTATGTGTTTCTTCAATTTTATTCCATATGAAAGGCATTTGCAAAAAAAAAAAAAAGATACCTTCTTTGAGTCGGTGTTCCAGAAGATTTTGTCTTCATGAAGTGTGAGCTCTTCACCTCCAGAGTCAGACTTTTTCACTTCGCCGACGTTTTGAACCTTGATCTTGCCGTCGGGCAGTCGCAGCCAGTTCATCACGTCGTATATCGGCAGAGCGTCGCCATTCTCATCGAACGAGACCTCGTCACCGAATTCAGTCGAGAAGTTGACCTTGCGCAAATAGTGTAAGAGCTACAAACAGAGGAGAGACTCAGTAGAGATTCACTCGGAAACAAGTTTATCAGTACTTTGACGTTCAAGTCGTCCACTGTCTCTCTAAGGATCAAATGAAATGGCCTAAAGCAGTAAGTTTCAAACTTTTCAGCCTCTTTGTGATACCAAAAACATCATCAATTAGCAATTTTTTTTTTTTTTTTTTAAATTAAATTTCCTCTTAGATTTAAAGTAGAAATTAGAAGTTTTCAGCGTTTGTATTTTTTTTTTTTCATTTAATTTGATTTCTGCAAGCTCCTGACCTGGGTGGCGAGGAGTGTTGCTCTTATGAGATATTAATACAAATTAATTCCATCATCAGGCGTGTCTCTTTTACGTGGTTTTGATACGCAAAACAAACCCTTCCAAGCCTGGCAGCTGTTTTGGAAATAGATGATCACCTGCCATGGCTCCACGGCCTGCAAACTGGCACAGCTGCGCCCAGTAAAAGGTCCTTCACCCGGCTCACACTGCAGCATGTCGTCAAGGGCGTGAGCGAGAGCGTAGACGGCCTTGTAGACGTTGTACTCAGGCCTGAGGTTGGAAACGTCTAGAAATTCTGCCTCCGCCAGTTCGATGTGTTCGTGGCCGGTGCAGACGGATTCTCCGTCTTCCCTGTCCGCTGGGCTGAATCTGCACTGAAATGAGTGCTCCCAGAACTGCTTCACCTGTACAAAATTCACACTTCCACCATCATGCAAAGCTCAATGCCTCGTTCAGAGCAGACACATTTCAAGGCTGGGGTCGCACCAAGCTGTTTTCGTTGGCGTCCTCCGGGTCGGGGCGTATTTTTAACAGGAAGTCCAGGAACCTGGGGATTTCTCCACGCCGGATGGCGATGCCCAGCGTGCCGCTGAGGTACGGCGCGAGTTCCTTTGTCTGGAGAACAGCTGCTGATGTCCAGGTTTCACTAGCAATCCACTGCCGGCCAGTTACATTCTGCTGGGCCACCTGATGATATCAAATGTGCGTCACTTGAATTTTCATTTTCCAACCAGCCTGTATGGTGATTTAAAAGACAGAGGCGTGTCTCATGCTGAGAAGCTCAACAGATGTTCGTAACAAGCTACAATGTCGTTCTTCCGCTTGGACTCTTAAAAATTCAATGCTGGAAATACATTTTTTTGCAACGTGTAAGTAACTGACTGCTTCATGCTGCACAAACAACTCAAATAAATGGATTTTGAGGTCATACTGCACTTGATTTCTAACCTCCTCCATTAGCTGAATCATGTGAATTTCGTGTGCAAACACGATGACAACACGAGCTGTGGACGTCTTTATCGTGTACAATCCTCCTGAGTTCACCTGGGTTACTGTCCCAAGGCAAAACCTCCAGGTAGGCCAGGCAGCTTTCGCCAGATTCAGCCAGGTCAGCCTGGAAAGACTGGGCCACATGAAGTCCATAGTCATCGTCACTGACCAGCAGGCCAAACCATGTCCAGCCAAAGTGCTTTAGAATATGAATCATGGCACGCACCTGGGGGGAAAGCACAGGAATCAAGATATTTGGGGCTCAGGCTTTGTGCACATGGAACAAACGCCAATTGTGTAGAAATCCAGACAGTATAAAAAAATGAATAAATGTGTTTTTTGGTGGCAGTTCTCTTCTGTTTCTGTTGTCTGAGACAAATGTAGATTCTCAAAAGGTAAAAAAAAAAAAAAAAAAAAAGGTTTTACCTGGAAAGCATCACTTGGGATTGTTCTAAAGAATGTGGGAAAGCGCCGCCGATCACTGAGACAGGAACATGTGGCAAAATAGCTCACCTAATTTAAAAAACAAAACCACAAAAAAAACAAAAAAAACAGGCACATTTAATGGAAATTAAGACAGAAAAATATGGCATTACATAAGACAAGCATAGTAAAGCTCACAATAGGCACGTCGTATAAACCTAGCACATCGGCAGTGGCAATCGAAAAAGTCGAATAGTGATCGCCAACAACGGCCAGAACCGGAGGACTTCCGGAACAGTTCTGGCGGAGCAGGAACTGCTCGTCCCGGCCGCCGGCCAGGGACAAGGCGCCGCTGAATCCGATGACGAGCGCGCCACAGTTGTCATAAAGGCTGTACCCCAGGGTCAGGTTGGGAAGAAGGTCGGAGTTCTCGTTGATCTCTTCGACAGCAAAAGCCATGGCCATCGCGTGCCTGAACCCTAAAGTGTCGAAGCTGGCACACAGAGTTCGACACGCATCAGTCTCCGACCCAATAAGGAAGAGACTCTGAGCGGGACTGTTTCACTGTGTGTGTGTGATTCTCACCCTTTGCAGACGGGCTGCTGTGGCTCTGAGGTAAAAGTCAGTTTGGGGAAGACAGAGGTGTAATGGACCTCGAACAGTCCTCCTAGAACCACATCACCTGACTTGTGCATCTCGTTCAGATGAAACTTTCTCCTTAAATCGCATGTCGAAGGAAGGGAGAGGCTCACACAGCACACGAAGAGAAAGCAAACGCTCAAAAGCAGAGATGTGTTCTGCAAACCTGCCATTACTGCCCTCGTCGCTTCATGTCGTTTTACCCGCAGAACAAAGTCACTTCATTTTATACGCGAGGCGGTGCCATGTCTTTGGCACGATTCCCTTCAGTGTTTTAAGTTTCCAAGCACCAATAAGAAACAGAAGGGCTGGACATAAGCTAGATGTCAAAGATACAGTGAAAATTTCATTGTACTGAGTGTGTAAAAGTCTGGAACCGTCTGTCTTCTAAACTAATTATTCCTTTTTATTTTTACTCTTGAAACGCAAGAAAATGACGCACAGATTCACAAATAGTTTACGAATAAATGCCTGATGTGTGGCATGCGCTTTTAATTCAACCCCAAGTCGATGTTTTAAATTTCCCCCGGCAATCGCAGCTCCAAGCTCTTTCGGGGTTTTTGTCTATTTGCTTTGAACACAGATGGTCAGAATTTTGCTTATCTTTCATTGCAAATTCGCTCAGATTCCATCAAATGAGAAAAAGTGTTTCAGTGAACATCAGAGTTCAAGTCTTCCCTCAGACAATTAATTGGAGTCAAGCCTAGACTCATTTTGGTTGACTGGGTAAAAATATGCAAAATGTTCAAATTAATAATGATTCAATTATTATTTAGCTTAAATGTTCTTCAGTCTGAAGGAGCTGAACAGAGAACCCTCCTCTTTGCAATCACACATCTCTGCTGCTGTTAGTGCAGACTGGAATTACAAGCTGTTTCAACTAAAGTTTTGAAATCAGGGAACATTTCTCTAATCGAAGTGATCAACAATTAAGTGATTAAGTGATTCAAATGCCAGGTTTTTGTGCACAATCCTCTGTGTGGATTATGTAAGTGTATTGTAGAGTCTTTGCTATTTACCACAAAACCTGTGTCCCTCCTGCTTTTTTAGCAGAACCCAAAGATGCAAATAAGCTTAAAATGACATTTGAATCACTCAAATGAGTTCCTTTTATTTATTTTTTTATTATAAAAACATATCTTAAATTCCACTGAGTAGGTTCGATCCGTAGGCCACCAATTTCAAGTTTCGACGGCCATTTCCTGGATGAAACGAGGATGAACTTATTTTGCACAAATATGGGGTTTAGTATATTTTTTAATTTTTTGTTACTAAAAAATTAAATTGGTTAAATGTAATGGAAATTTGCTAATTTATAAAGAGACAAATTCAACAAAGTTTTTCATACCTTTTTATTAAAGCCGTGTTCCAAATTATTATGCAAGTGATATTTTCTCAGATTTTTCTAAATGGTCAATGCAAACGATGGTCAGTATAATTTTCAAGTCATGAACTATTGAAACCTGTGGCCTGTTTAATAATGTGGAACATCCTTCTTAAGTAGATTTCCTTTAATTGAACTCACCAGACAAACTGATCAACCAGCTCTCTGAAATTAATCAGAGTGATTCAAAGAGCCCTGACACACAATACCAACTATAAATTTAATAGCACAACAAAAAATTTAATCTTTAGGGCACTTTAATGTAATCTCACCAACTCAAAGTGTCAAACCAATTTAGGAGAAAAAAATTGTGGAAGAAAAACAAATACTAACTACCACAAACTCCATAATCCAAATTCCACATTGTTTTGCATGAACAAGATGAGACACATTAAGATTTGGTTGTTCCTCTGCCCATTATGGCTTTCTTTGTATTCCTGTCTGGTTTGAGCAGAATTACGTAACATTTGGGTCCAAACAGCGCCACCAAGAGGCCAAAGCTGGAGGCCAGGATGGCGAACACCTCCACTGCGTCTGCATATTTGCCCGGGGAGTTGATGTAGGCAGGAACGAAGGCCACCCACACAGCGCAGAAGATCAGCATGCTGAAGGTGATGAGTTTGGCTTCGTTGAAGTTGTCCGGAAGATTTCGTGCCAAAAATGCCAACACCAAACTAATGAAAGCTAGTAAACCAATGTAACTAAGTAGAACAGCAAATCCAAAGGTTGAACCGACGTCACACTCATAAACTATTTTGTCATTGTGGTATTGCGTGTTTTTATGTGGCATTGGTGAAGCAGAGACGATCCAAACAGTGCAGACTGCTGCTTGAATGCAAGTGAGAGCGAAGACGGTTCCTCGCTGCTGACTTGGACCGAACCACTTGAGACTGGCTCCCCCTCCTGGCTTGGAGGCTTTGAACACGGCCAGAACCACCATGGTTTTGACCAGGATGCAGGACACGCAGAGCACAAAGCTGATCCCAAACGCCGCGTGTCTGAGTTGACACGTCCACAGTCTGGGTCGTCCGATGAACAGCAGCGAACACAGGAAGCACAGCTTGAGCGACACCAGGAGCAGGAAGCTCAGTTCTGAGTTGTTGGTGCGTACAATGGGTGTGCCGCGATGATAGATGAAGATCCCCAGAACGACAGCGCAGATGAACGCGCCCAGCAGTGAGGCTCCTGTCAAGCAGATCCCTAGAGGTTCCTGATAGGACAGGAACTCAGTTTCTTTAGGGAGACAGTGATCTCGCTGGGGGCTGGACCAGAAGTCCTCTGGACAGCTGAAGCACTCTCTGGCATCTGAAAAACAGGAACAAACTGACATCTCTGTGCACATTATGTGTTTTTGCTGAAAGGCCAAAATAATAACACTTACTGGATTCATTGCTGATCTTTCCCTCCGAACAGGGAATGCAGTCAAAGCAGCAAACAGGCTGACCTTTTTTTCTTGCCATCCGGGTACCTGGGGGACAGTTTTCACTGCATGCTGACTGGGGTGGCTGGAGGTAGGAGATGGAAGCCGTCACATTAGCACACATTGATATTTAAACAACAATTTAAATGCTATCTGCTAAGAAGAAATCACCTTTTTTGACTCAAAGTTCCAAAAGATTAGGTTTTCGTTAAGTACGAGCTCTTCCCTTCCGAAGGCAGACTTCCTCACTTCGCCAATGTTCTGGATTTTGGTTCCTCCATTTGGGAGCCACACCCAGTTCATGACATCATATATAGGCAAGGCGTCGCCATTTTCATCAAACGACACTTGATCACCGAACGGTGTGGTGAAATTGACTTTCTGTAAATAGTGCAAAAGCTACAAAAGGACGAAGAGAACGACACACCTCAAGCAGACTTTCATGAAAATCTACAATAGACTTTTCAGAATTCTTGACCTGATGTTTATTCTACTGTCCTGAGCGCAAGGTCAGCGATTTGCAGCGTAATTTGATGTCACACCTGCCACGGCTCCAGACTTTGCAGAGCCGCGCAAGTCCCATCAACAAAGGGTCCTCTGCCCGGCTCACAGTGCAGCGTCTCATCAAGAGCATGAGCCAGAGCATACACCGCTTTGTAAACGTTATACTCAGGTCTGAGGTTGGAGACGTCCAGAAGCTCTGTCTCAACCCGTTCGAGATCTTCGTCACCAGTGCACTGAGCTTTATCATCTTCTTCCCCTTCGGCTGGTTCGAATTTACACTGAAATGTGTGTTCCCAGAACTGCCTCACCTGAAACACATCCAAAAAGAAAAAGAAATGCTCAGGATTTTTAGATTTGTAATGATTTGTGTCCTTTCCCTGTGGCATTCCTTCAAAAATCCTTTAAGTTTACCAGACTGGTTTCGGAGTTGTCGCTTTTATTAGGACGGGTTTGTAGTAGAAAGTCTCTGAGGCCTGGAATTTCCCCTCGACGAATAGCGACACCCAGAGTGCCACCAAGGAAAGGAATGAAGCGGGGAATCTGGAGTACAGCTGCTGATGCCCACGCTTCACTTGCTATCCATTGTCGGCCGGTGACATTTTGCTCCGCTACCTGGGTGTTACGTTAACAAAAACACATCGAGTTTCAGAACATAAATAGCTTGACTGGTGCCATTTTTGTGGGCTACATGATGAAAAGCAGAAACAAGAGAAGAGAGAAGTTTGCAGGAAAGTTTATTGCCAACTCGACAGTCGACTACTAGCAAGAACAGTTCAAATAGTTTATGCATTCACCTCTTCTATCAGCCTAAACGTGTGAATCTCATGAGCAAACACGATGACAACGCGAGCCATTGACGTCTTGATCAAATTTACAATTCTCTTGAGTTCGCCTGGCTTGTTATCCCAGGGCAAGACCTCCACATACGCCAGACAAGCTCCACCCTGCTGTGAGAGGCTCGTCTGAAAAGACTGGGCCACATAGAACCCGTAATCGTCGTCGGTAACCAGCAGGCCGACCCACGTCCAGCCGAAGTGTTTCAGGATTTGCATCACGGCGTTCACCTGGGGAAAAAAAGTTGGAAAAGGTGCACAAAGTTCTCCTGTGGTTAAAAATGTGTCTTGAAATAAGTTCCTGCCATGGAGATGTTGTGACTCCTAGATGCTGCTCTTTGCTTTGGTTTAGTTTCTTCACTCTCTCTGGTGGCAATAGAACCTTGAGAACAGCCCCAAATTGATATGAACTTTAAAAAAAAAAGAAAAAACCTTTGTCTTGTGTGTAGATGGTGGCTGTTTGAACCTGATTTATCATGAACTTTTAACCATCTTCAGAAGATCAAGAGTCAAGTGACATCTTTGTGCAGTAGATGTCACACAGCACTTAATGCTGTATGTATATTTCAAGATAACAGAAAGAGGATGTCTTACTAAAATAAAAGCATCTAAAACACAGAATTTGACTAAATGCTTCAGTTGAAATATCTTATGCTGCGAAGGTGGAGGTGCTAAAAATGTGTGACATTGGTGAGTTTAACGAAAACAAGAAATTCCTACTGTAGCATTTTTCCTCAAAGTTCAGCTTTTTCCTCACATTTTCAGTTTGAAATGCTACAGCAATAAACACCAGCATTTTTTTACAAGTCTTTTTTTGCTTAAGAAACTGTGTGTACTTGCAATATATCAGCGAATCCCTCTATAGAATAGATTACCTTACGTTTTGTGCAGAACTAAGCTGCGTCTCACCTGGAAAGCGTCACTTGGGATTGTTCTGAAGAAGGATGGAAACTGCTGACGATCACTCAGGCACGAACATGTGGCAAAATAACTCACCTGGCATTACAATTGCACACAAACGACACCCTTCAGAACACCGTCAAGAGATTTCACATTCAAAGCGGCGGGGACATTTTCAGGCGAATGGAAGGACAGAAGGACAGAGCTCACTCACAATTGGCATTTTGAACAAACCGAGCACATTGGCAGTCGCTATTGAAAATGTTGAATAGGAATCGCCAACGATGGCAAGAACTGGAGGAGTCCCTGAACAGTTCTGCTGAGGTGGCATCCCCTCTTCCTGGCCACTGGCCAGAGATAAGGCACCGCTGAAACCAATGACAAGCGCACCGCAGTTATCATAAAGGCTGTATCCCAGGGTCAGGTTTGGCAGCAGATCGGGGTTCCTGTTGATCTCCTCGACGGCGAAGGCCATGGTCATGGCATCTCTAAAACCTAGAGTGTCAAAACTGAAACAAAATGTGGCAATAAAGGTCCAAAGAAAGGGAAAAATCGCCACATATCATATTGACGACATAGAAAATAAAGACTAGTTTTACATGTGTCACAGGCGTCCACACGTAAAATTGAACTTATGTGGATTTCTACAAAATTTACACAGAGGGGTTAAAGTCATCCAGGATGCACTTACCCTTCACAGCTCGGTTGTTCTGGCTCGGAGGTGTATGTGATGTTGGGGAAAAGAGAAGTGTAGTGCACCTCAAACAGCCCACCCAGCACCACATCACCCGGCGCGTGCATTTCATTGAGGCGGAAACGTCTCCGCAAACCGCAAGGTGAGTCAGTGGATGAGGTCACGGACACGAAACTGAGAGTCAAGAGGAAACGTGTGTAAAGCGAAGCCTCCATGACCCTCCTCCTCCTTCGGCGCACGTTTATATTGTTCATCCAGGAGGGCATGAATTTATGTGCGACATTACGTCATCACTCAGAAATGCTGGGGACGAAACACGAGTGGGAATTCATTCTTACTTTCATCAAAAATGTCAAAGTAGCTGATGTGCAGACCTTTTTGGGATTTTTCTGTTTAGAACGTATCAAGGAAAATTCCGCTAAATTCAGCTGAAAGCACAGGAAAGTAGTCAGAAAAACAATATTATACTTCTGAGATAAATACCCCGTTTGCACTTTTTCCAAGATTCAACTAAATGTGAAATGAAGAACACAATGAGTCTGTGCGTGCCACGATGCAGCACAAATGTATTTATTTTTTCCACTTTTTTTACTTATTATTTACCCGGACACGGCAAACAAGACACATATTTGCGCAAAAACTTGTAAGATTGTTTGTCATTGAGTAGGTTTTCAAATGGTGTTGCTGGCTGTTCAAGGTAAACAAAGAATGGGCGAAATGGTTCAAGCACGATCGCATATGTTTCTTTTTAATTTTAGATTAAAGAATACCATAAAAAAGGCACAGCGTTTTTTTTCTCACAATTTTCATTTATTAGTACAGCAAGTACTTCTACATAACACACCAAATAATGTTATCGACAAATGTTTTTAAGTTTCAGTGAGTTAGTTAGAGGTGAATCATTCCACTGTCTTTGTTAACGATAACATGAACTGTACATAAGCTGCCGTTTAACATTTTGTAGTTCTATGACTCATGATGGCTTTCTTTGTGTTTCTTTCAGGTCTTAGCAGAATTATGTAACATTTGGGTCCAAACAGCGCCACCAAGAGGCCGAAGCTGGAGGCCAGGATGGCAAACACCTCCACTGCGTCTGCATATTTTCCAGGAGAGTTGATGTAAGCAGGAACGAAGGCCACCCACACGGCGCAGAAGATCAGCATGCTGAAGGTGATGAGTTTGGCCTCGTTGAAGTTGTCTGGAAGATTTCGTGCCAAAAATGCCAATACAAAGCTAAGGATGGCGAGTACACTGATATAACCCAGTAAAGCGCTGAAACCAATTATGGACCCAACGACACACTCGTAGACGATCTTGTCTTTGTGGTACTGCGTGTTTTTATGAGGTGCCGGTGACGCAGTGACAATCCATGCGGTGCAAATTGCTACCTGAACGCAAGTGAGCGCAAAAACCGTTCCTCTTTGCTGCACAGCACCAAACCACTTTAGATTGGCTCCCCCTCCTGGCTTGGAGGCTTTGAACACGGCCAGAACCACCATGGTTCTCACCAGGATGCAGGACACGCAGAGCACAAAGCTGATCCCAAACGCTGCGTGTCTGAGTTGACATGTCCACAGTCTGGGTCGTCCGATGAACAGCAGCGAACACAGGAAGCACAGCTTGAGCGACACCAGGAGCAGGAAGCTCAGTTCTGAGTTGTTGGCACGTACCATGGGTGTGCCGCGATGATAGGTGAAGATCCCCAGAACGACAGCGCAGATTGACGTTCCCAGCAACGAGGTCACTGTCAAACAGATACCCAAAGGTTCCTGATACGAGAGGAACTCGGTTTTCTTAGGAATGCAGTGATCTCGCTGTGGGCTGGACCAGAAATCCTCTGGACAGCTGAAGCAGTCCAAGGAATCTGACAGAAGAGGGGAGAAAAAAAAAAAATCAAATTCATAAGCACAAGCATGTTGGTTCAGTTAGAGTGGGGAGCTTTAGCACAACTGAATATTGCTGGGAATTAATAGTGTGTAGCAAGAGTTTTTAAAAAAACTAGTTACAGAATACATTTGCTGCTGTGTGTTTTGGACAGGTGAGTTTGAAGGTTCTATATATATAAAAGTGCTTTCTCTTCTGCTTTGCGGGGTAGTACTTTATCAACAGTGACCTCTGTTGTTTGGAGGAGGCACTGCAGGAACTCTAAATCGTAATTGAAAGCAGAAACTTCAGCTGTTTCATTTTAGCAGCGTTTCCATCACAAATGTGCACAAAATGTCGTCAGTGTTCAGCCAACGTTCAATAAACACAATTTCACAATTGTGGTGTTTCCATGAAACAACAAGCACAATTAAAATGACCTTGTTTATGGGATGAGTTATTAAAAATTGTGCCGCGCTATGATCTTCAAACTACTTCCTGCCATCTTCTTCTTTGTGGTTTGTGTCAGAAGCAGCATCTGGTTACTGATCGTGTGACTCATGTGATTTGATTTCCATTATAGTTTTGAGGAATAAAACAATTTTGATTCGGCCAAACAACCAAATCATCCTAGTGGCAAAACATTTATTTATATTTTTTATCGAAAAACAAGTTGTTTTCTTAAGTTGTATTTCCTTTAAGCAAATTTATTTTCAAAAATATGATACAATCAATGGAAGCACAGCTTTTTGACACAATAGTCAATAGAGTGACTATTGTGTGGCATTTAACCTGCCAAAAGCTTGAATAAATCATTTTCAGCTTTATTGAACCAAAAGATCCAGAAGGAAGAGAAATCAAAGCCGACCAGATGCTAGGAATATAAAAGGAAAGCTGCCATTTGGTTCATAGCAGCACAAAGTCATAAATTCACCAACGTTTCAAAGCGCCACAAAACAACAAACCAAGAAAAATGATACCAACCATTTTCGTTGCTGACCTTTCCTTCAGAGCACGGGACACAATAAAAACAGCACAAAGGCTCTCCTTTCCTCCTCACCATATGTGTCCCTGGGGGGCAGCTGTCACTGCACACAGACCTGGGCGGCTGAGAAATTGAAACATGAAGTCTTTCAATTTCCCTCAATGCGAGCATCCGACTCTGTCTTTGAGCAAAGAGCTTAAAAAAAATTCCTACTTTTTTAGATTCAAAGTTCCAGAAGATTTTGGCTTCATCAATTGTGAGCTCCTCCTCTTTGGACGCTGACCTCTGAACCTCCCCGACACTCTGAACTTTGATTCTTCCGTCGGGCAGCCAAACCCAGTTCATGACGTCGTATATTGGCAACGCGTCGCCGTTTTCGTCGAACGTGACTCGGTCGCCGAACGGCGTGGTGAAGTTGACCCGTCCCAGGTAGTGGGTCAGCTGCAAACAGAAACAGAAACATATTCGATGAGATAAGCAAACGTTGTTGCTTCCATTCATAATTGTCACCAAAACACAACTCAAGTGTTTTTCTTTCAAAATTGTTTTTAGTTACATCTCACATTAAATGCTTGCTTATATGTTATCTTGGGATGATGTTAATATTTTAAATATTGAATGTTTTTTTTCATATAGGCCACAAGATGGCACATTGAAAAGAATACAAACTAAAATGGGCCCATTGTAGGAATATCACCCATATCTGAAGTTTATGATTTGAAAGATGTGACTCCGTTCGAATTTTTTCATTAGCAGTCGTTATATTTGTATTTTAAGCCAGAGAAATGATAAATACTGATGTTGTTGATTGACTGCGCACCTGCCAGAGCTCTAATGTTTGCAAAGACGCACATGTGCTCCCGCTGAAAGGCCCTCGCCCCGGGACGCAGGTCAGCATGTCAGTGAGAGCGTGTGCCAGCGCGTACACAGCTTTGTAAATGTTATACTCGGGCCTGAGCTCTGACACATTCAGCAGGTCAGTGGTCACACTGTTCAGGTCTTCTCGCCCAGTGCATCGCGCTCCAGCGTCTTCTGCAGAACCTGCCGGCGGCAGCGGAAACCTGCACTGAAACGTGTGCTCCCAAAACAGCTTCACCTGAAATGAAGGCGTAGATTTATTTTGAAAAAAATATATTCAACCCCAACCCACCTTTTTGCACACAGTTTGCACACGGTCTGACTGAGTCGAGCTTTCACCATGCTGTTTTCAGAGATGTTGCTGTGTTGGTCGGGATGAATTCTCAGCAGGAAGTCTCTGAGTCCTGGGATTTCTCCGCGGCGGACAGCGATGCCCAGAGTTCCACCGAGAAACGGCGAGAAAGCAGAGATTTGGAGTCCTTCGAGCAAAGTCCAGGCCTCGCTGGCAATCCACTGCAGCCCTGTCACATTCTGCTTCACCACCTGAGTATCACAATATATATATATCTATATATATATATATAGATATCTATATATATATCTATATATATATAGATATATATATATATTTTTTTTACAATTTTGAAAAACAAACAAAAAAATTGTCTATTCTGTGCACTTTTTGTATTGATTGTTCTAATTGTTATAAAAAGTTTTCCTTCCTGTTTAATTTTAAAAAAAAAATGCAACTTTATTGCATACTATTAAAAAAATTCTATATCAATAAAGGATTACAGTACCCCACTTAATTTCTCAATTTTTACTTAAAACCAAAGAGCAGTTTGTTTATTTTAAGCCAAAAGCAAATAGATAAATCAGATTTGTAAATCTGGTCACTTTGAAATTTGAAACAAAATCTCACAGAATCAAATGCAAGCCAGTTTTTCTATAAAAATAAATAAACCTTTTTGATATTGGGTTCTGACTCTGACAAATCTATTTTCTCCAACCTGTTCCATGAGTTGGATCATGTGCATCTGATGTGCAAACACAATCACTACGCGTGCCGTGGACTTTGTCATGACGTCGACAATCCTTTTATATTCCCTCGGATTGTCTCCCCACGGTAAAACCTCCGTGTATGCCAGACAGCCGCCGCCCGACCGAGTCAGGTCGGTTTGGAACGATCTGGAAACATGAAGGCCATAGTCATCGTCACTGACCAGGAGGCCCGCCCAAGTCCAGCCAAAGTGCTTCAGAATCTGAATCATGGCACGGACCTGATAAAGACGGAGCGAAAGTGTAGGTAGACGTGTTCACTGTGAGGCCCGATTCCAGAAACGGCTTTAACATCCATGAACACATTTGAAGCTCACCTGGAAAGCGTCACTTGGGATTGACCTGAAGAAAGATGGGAAACGCTGGCGGTCGCTTAGGCAAGAGCACGTGGCAAAATAACTCACCTATAAGAAAAAAAATAAGAAGTTGACATTTTGCTTATTTGGTGAAAAAAAATCTTGGTAATTCTTGCAACTGACTGAAATATTCGGGTGGCTTTTCCAAAGGGCAAACTTACCATAGGCAGCCTGTACAAACCTAAAACGTTTGAGGCAGCTATAGAAAACGTGGAAAAAGGATCACCAACAATTCCCACGACTGGAGGGGTTCCTGAACAGCTCTCTCGAATGGAAAACCGCTCCTCCTGACCGCTGGCCAGCGCCAAGGCAGCGCTGAACCCAACGCTGAGAGTGGCGCAGTTGTCATAAAGGCTGTATCCCAAAGTCACATTAGGCAGCAAACTGGGGTTCTTATTAATCTCCTCAACAGCAAAAGCCATAGTCATTGCATGTCTGAACCCCAGAGTATCAAACCTAAAAGAAGTAGAAGAAGAAGAAGCATGTCGTCCAAACTGTTGCTGTGGGAATGTGTGCGTGTTGTCAGGATTCTCACCCCTGGCAGCTGGGCTGATGTGGCGCTGAGGTGAAGGTCTGCTCGGGAAAGACGGAGCTGTAGTGGACCTCAAACAGCCCTCCCAGGATCACGTCGCCGGGCTTGTGCAAACCATTGAGGTCAAACGTTCTCAGTAGCTTACAGGGCGAGGAAAGAAAGGAAGACTCCGAGAAGAAAAGGGAGGAATAAATCATGAACTGGTAGACGTTCATGAGGAAATATCTGACAAACAAAGCCACCATAACTGCCCTCGCACACCTGCCAGCCTGCGAGAGTCGCAGCTAGTTTTATATAGAGGACTGCAGCAGAAATGTCCCTTTCTTTGTGTAATTATTCACACCACCCATCAGAGTATTGTTGTGGTCTCATGGGTGGCCTGATGCTTTCTGCGTCATTATTTGCTTAAGAAAGTAATAAACCAGCCAAAATATTAATTGTAAGATTTGTGTCCGGCACTTGGAAATGCAAAGTTGGAGTGTGTGCATATTTATTTTTTAACATAAGAAACAGTCAATTTAAAACAATTTATTAATTAATTATTTGCAGCTTGAACAAGGCACATGTAACACACATTATTCGCCATTACCAGTCATGACTTTCTTTATTGTTGTTGGAAAATGCCGCTATCTATTTGAACTGTGAAGCCTTTGAAATTGGAAAGAGGGGAACTTAACTATCTGAAAAATAACTGCAAATTATTGCAAAATGTGTCAAAACATAGACAATATTTAATGACCTCGTCAATACCCCCACAGATATTAGAATCTCAAGAAAAATAAAAGCACAACCTGCACAGATGATGTCATGATTTTGCTTTGACTATATTTCTGGTGCGTCTGACTTTGAGAAAATAAGAACTAAACTAATAATCTTAACATTTTGCAGTTCCTCGACTCATGATGGCTTTCTTGGTGTTTCTTTCAGGTCTCAGCAAGATTACATAACATTTAGGTCCAAACAGCGCCATCAAGAGGCCAAAGCTGGAGGCCAGGATGGCAAACACCTCCACTGCGTCTGCATATTTTCCAGGAGAGTTGATGTAGGCAGGAACGAAGGCCACCCACACGGCGCAGAAGATCAGCATGCTGAAGGTGATGAATTTGGCCTCGTTGAAGTTGTCGGGCAGATTCCTTCCCAGGAATGCTAACAGGAAACTGATGATTGCCAGTAAGCCAATATACCCCAGCAACACTGCAAAACCAAGTGTGGACCCAACGACACACTCATAGACGATCTTGTCATTGTGGTACTGCGTGTTTTTATGAGGTGCGGGTGACGCAGTGACAATCCACACCGTGCAAATTGCTGCTTGAACGCATGTGAGAGCAAAAACCGTTCCTCTCTGCTGCACAGCACCAAACCACTTTAGATTGGCTCCCCCTCCTGGCTTGGAGGCTTTGAACACGGCCAGAACCACCATGGTTTTGACCAGGATGCAGGACACGCAGAGCACAAAGCTGATCCCAAACGCTGCGTGTCTCAGCTGGCATGTCCACAGTCTGGGCCGTCCGATGAACAGCAGCGAACACAGGAAGCACAGCTTGAGCGACACCAAAATCAGAAAGCTCAGCTCTGAATTGTTTGCGCGTACCACGGGAGTGCCGCGGTGATAGGTGAAGATCCCTAAAACCGCAGAGCAGATGCATGTTCCCAGCAACGACGCTGTGGTCAAGCAGACACCCAGAGGCTCATGGTAGGAGAGGAACTCTGTTGTCTTGAGAATGCAGTGATCACGGCGGGGGCTTGACCAGAAATCCTCTGGACAGCTGAAGCACTCAACAGAGTCTGAGAACAAAAAACAAAAAAACCAACAGATTTATTAACATACCACAATTTGAGGAGTTGGTGTTTAGCTTAAATATGAAACCTTTTGGGAACCTCAAGTGACATAAACAGTTTTCTTTCTATTCTCTCAACGTGTTCATGTCAGCTATAAGGGGATCATTCACTCCTACAAATGTAATTGTGACCATGATACCAACTTGTTTTGTTGCTAATCTTTCCTTCAGAGCAAGGAACACAATCAAAACAACACACAGGTTGGCCTTTCTTCCTCGCCATGCGAGTCCCAGGATTACAGGTGTCACTGCACACCGACCGAGGAGGCTGCAGACACACACACACACACACACACACACACAAACGTAACATGATCAGATTTCTTCAAGCTCACTTGTAAGCAGCACTTCCAATAAAATAAATGAAGGCGACCTGATTATTGTTGAAGTTCCAGAAGATTTTTTCTTCATTAAGAATGAGTTCTTCATCACCAGAAGCTGTCTTCTTCACAACGCCCACGTTCAGTACTTGAACTCCACCGTCAGGGAGCCACAGCCAGTTCATGATGTCGTATATCGGCAGAGCATCTCATTTTTAAATCAGTCACACCTGAAAAGTATCACTCGGGATTGTCCTGAAAAAGGACGGAAACCTGCGGCGATCGCTGAGGCAAGAACACGTGGCGAAGTAACTCACCTAAAAGAGACAAGCAAGTTCAATTTTCATGACGTAGAAAACCTCAAACCAAGATGTGGTACATGCAATACACATTATAAGCGAAGCAGAAGTCCAGAAAGAAAACTCACGATGGGAAGTCTGAATAAGCCTATCACGTCGGACGTGGCGATGGAAAACGTTGAAAAAGAGTCGCCGACTATGCCGAGGACTGGAGGGCCTCCTGAACATTTCTCCTGAGGAAGAAACTGTCCCTCCTGTCCACTGGCCAGTGACAATGCCGCACTGAATCCAATTACCAATGTGGCACAGTTGTCATAAAGGCTATATCCCAAAGTCACATTGGGAAGCAGAGTTGGGTTTTTGTTAATTTCCTCAATGGCAAAAGCCATGGTCATGGCATGTCTGAACCCTGGGGGGTCAAAGCTTACACACAGAATGCTGCATGAAAACACGAGAAGGAAACACAGTGTGTGAACAAGCCACAGTGAGTGTGAAGCTTACCCCTGGCAGATGTGCTCACTTGGCTCCGAGGTGAAGGTTAGCTCGGGGAACACAGAGGTGTAGTGAACCTCGAAAAGCCCACCCAGAATCACATCACCGGATTTGTGCATGCCATTAAGATGAAACCGTCTTCTCAGTGTGCAAGATGGCAAAATGGACGAAGCTTGTGAATAATCAAAGTCGAAGAGCAACATCCATAAGACAAACAAGGGCATTAATGACTTCAGAGGCCCTTCCATGATTACATATTCTCCTAAGACCAGTGCTTTTTACTTCCTTGAACAGACATTTTATGTGCATCGTCGTCTCCCTTGATGGCTTTCATCATAATAGGAGGAGGTTCCAGAAGAGATCTCATTGAGTCTTCCAATACATTAAGATTTAAGTTACTGACTTTTGTTCAGCAAGTGCTTATTTTTGGTTCCGTTCTTAAAACTCAACATACAGATTAACTGATGTTGGTATGAGTAAGAAGATGAAGAAAACTCAGCTTCACATAAAGTGAAACATACCGCCACATTCAATAAATTCCAATAGTATTGAAAATTTCCTTTTTTTAAAAGTTGTTTTCAGATGTTTGTTGACCTTGAGTGACCACTTTTAATGTGTTCAGTGTGTGGCTGAAGTTGTTACACACATTCATTTTAGATGAATGCTTACAAGTGTGTCTTGTAAAATAAACATGTTTCTACCAGAGCTTACCACTGTTCATGCAAGAAGCAGTCAAGTTGAAATACAAAGTTGACCTGGCAACTCTTAACTGGGGGAAGTCAGAGTTGCTCCCAGTTGATTTCTCTGTGTGGGACGTCAACATTTTCCAGTTCTGAAGACAACTAACGCAAAATAAACCTAAGACTTAAAAGAGACTGTTAGCGAAACGCTTCCTTGAGTCCAATTTAAGCAGTTTCAGTCTTGGAATCCCAAAATATTAAATCACATCACTGCCCTAAATAATAGAAGATTTATTTAATGAAATGGTACTTTTCTTTCAGTTGTTCAAATTCAATTTTACTGTGAGGTTGATTTCATTTTGTTATTAAATTTTGAATACTGTAGTGTAGTTGTTTGTGTTTTGTCCATGTATAGTTTCTTGCTGCTTGAAGAACCCAGACAGTGGATTTAACCTTCCATCTGTTGTTATTTTAATACCGTGGCATTGTCAGACAGACGCGGCGATCAAGTGGGACCAAAACTTGGAAAATTTATCTGAATGACAAATTTTCAGAATTGTTTGCTGTGCAACAATGGGTTTAGTTCGTTCTGCATATGTGATTTTGTTGGCATTACGAATTATGCATAGCTAAAAAGAGACCCATCACAAAGCCCTCAACATGGAACTGACATTTTCAATTTTGTCCCTGCAGTAAAACCACAGAACTGTAACATTTTAAGCGATAAAATGTGAAATTTTAATGGGTATTTCTTGCTGAAAGATGGCTGTCTGTTTCCCTAGATTGTTGAAATATTACTAATGTCCACTAGATGGCAGCATTGGAGTTAAACTTTGAACAGATGTCTACATCCTCTCTACAGATGTCAGTCAACAAAGTGTTGACTTCAACATCACATTGTGTACTTTCAACCAGGTAGAAACTTATTGCATTACATACTTAGACTTGCAAAAGCCATAAATAAATAAATAAATAAAGTCAGCACACAATGGTCTGCTGATTAAAGACTTTTTCATGAGATTCTTTAACCATGATTGTAATGCAATCTGTGCCTTTTTGGTCATATTCACATTGCGAACTCACCTGTAACTTTTTATTTCGACTTCACTGTTTGTCATGTATGAACACAGTTTGAAAACAATCAATGTTATGTAATCTAATGTGATGATTTTTAACAAAAAATTTACAATTAAAGAGCGGATGTGTAAAGACGTTGTTGGCCAGGCCCCAGCCAGATCTAAAATGTAAGACAAATCAAAGGCCAGTGGGTGACGGCGTCTCCTCTCTGAAGTATGACGACGTTTCACAGGGGAGCTATAAAAACAGTCTCAGCAAACTCACACCCAAACTTAGACGCGGATGGAGATCTCATTGTTGCTTGTGAGCCTCAGACTGGCTCTGGGTCTGTCCGAGGGAGGATCCACCCGGGTCAGAGCCCTGGATGCGCCCATAAAATGTAGCCTGCAGGGTTCAAATCGCCTGCCTGCGTTCACAATGAATGGGGACTTCGTCGTTGGAGGTGCTTTTTCAATTCACTACAAGGAGCTCACGAGGACTCACAACTACACCACTGTGCCTGAACCACCTCGCTGTGCAAGGGGGTCAGTGAAAATGAGAAAAAGGGAAGGGAATGGTCATCTGTGTCAGAACAAATATGTGTTTAGAACAATGCTGTTCATTGTTGCAAAGTTGTTATCTTGTCTACAGTATGCCATGAATGTTTTTTATTAGTTGTTTTAATTATTAGTTATAAGAATTTGAAGTTTAGTAACTTATTTGCCCATGTCTTTATATGATTACCCAATTTATTTTTACTTTAGAGGTTTAAAATATTATGCAGATAACCAGCAATTTTATTTGTTCAAACAACTCCTTATGCCTGATACGTAGAATATCAACCCTTTTTTAGGGTTGATATTCAACTGTTGGTAAACGTTGACTCTATGTTAGATTCAACAGTGAATGTAAATGTAACGTAAATGTCCGAAATGCCTCTGTTCAGCATCAACAGTCGAGAACTGCGCTTCTCTCGCACAATGATCTTTGCAATCGAGGAGATTAACAACAGCACAGAGCTGCTGCCGGGAGTCAAACTTGGTTATCAGATCCACGATTCGTGCGCCTCCGTGCCCATGGCCATGCACGCAGCATTTCATCTGTCAAATGGGCAAGATGCTGTGTTTGAGACAGGCCACAATTGTTCTTTGTCTGGTGTGGTAATGGCTGTTGTTGGTGAATCTGGTTCCACCCCATCCATTAGTATATCTCGTATTTTGGGGCCCTTCAACATGCCTCTGGTGAGTAGTCTTTACTAAACGTAGCAACTTCATCTCAAATGCTTAAAAAGGGTTAACACTGGTTTTCCTTGCGATAGGTGAGCCACTTTGCCACTTGTGCCTGCCTGTCAGATAAAGATCAGTACCCAACATTTTTCAGGACGATCCCCAGTGACCAGTTTCAAGCCGACGCTCTGGCCAAGCTGGTGAAACACTTTGGTTGGACTTGGATAGGAGCCGTCCACTCGGACTCGGATTATGGAAATAATGGCATGGCCTCTTTTCTAGAAGCAGCACTCAGAGAGGGGATCTGTGTGGAGTACATTGAGTCTTTCTATCGAACCGATCCAACCAGCAAGATTCGAGGAGTCGCTGATGCCGTCCGCAGGTCTCAGCATTTTTTTAGCACTTGCTGTATGTTTTGTTTGAACGTTGACTCTTTTTGGAGATAGTAAAAAAAAAAGATGTGAGGTGAAATATGATGAATATTGTAAAACCTTTTTATTTTTTCTTCCTTCAGGTCAACAGCGGTGGTTGTTGTCGCATTTGTAGCTGCTGGCGATATGAAATTTCTCTTAGAGGAGCTGGCCCGAAATCCTCCCCCGCCCCGTCAGTGGATTGGGAGTGAGTCCTGGGTAACAGATCCACTCTTGATGAGATACAGTTTCTGTGCGGGAGCCATCGGAGTTGCCATTCAACAATCTGTCATCCCAGGTCTGAGAGACTTCCTCCTGGATCTCTCTCCCTCTGCAGTGTCTGCCTCGCCAGTTCTTACTGAATTCTGGGAGGATGCGTTCAACTGTAGCTTGACAAAAAGTGAGAATTTAACCATCGTTATCAAGATATAAACATGTTTGGTTGCATCAAAAACCAAAACATGTAACATGTATGTACTTATCTTAACAAATACTTTAACAAACAATCTGTGCAATGAATTTAATCGTGATTTGAGTTAACATTCAGCGCCCTTATCCTGTTTGCCCATTGACCTTTTACATTTTTAATGAAGGAATCCAAACTTTACCAAGAACTGAAGACTAGTTGTTGTCTTATTGTATGCACACTATAATTTTATCATTTTGTCTGTGTACATGGAAACAATAATTATTTCCAGTTGTTACTTAGTTCAGAGTCATGTTAATTTGTGTGGCATGTCGTGCAAAGACGTCAAACAGAAGAAAATTAGGAATTTCTTCCAAGATAACTACTTATGGCTGTGCTTTTAGGTGCAAAGGGCAAACTTTGTGATGGAACCGAAGACCTAAAATCTCTAAATAATCTCTACACTGAAACGTCCAAGTACAGAATCACCAACATGGTGTACAAAGCTGTTTATGCCATAGCACACGCTATTCACAATGCATTGTGTCAGGACAAGAAGTCAACCACTCAGTGTGACAAACACGTTAGACTGGAGCCCAAACAGGTCAGTTTAAATTAAAACCAAATATTTCATTTGGAAGCTTTTGATATGGCAGGTATGAACATCGTTGACAGTTCTCATAGATTCATTTTTCTCTCTGTTCTTTTTGTGAATCAACAGATTTTCACTGAATTAAAGAAAGTCAACTTTTCCCAGAATGGCTATCATGTATCATTTGATGCTAAAGGAGATCCTCTAGCCTTTTATGAGCTGGTCAACTGGCAGAAGACTGAGAGTGGAGTCAATGAGCTGATAAATGTGGGATACTACGATGCATCACTGCCTAAAGGCCAGGAGTTTCACATTTACAAGAATCTAACCTGGGTGGAAGGAGGAGTGCAAGTAATGGGTCAAGGAAAAATATTTTTATAGATGTAGAAGGAGTAGTTTTAGTCATATTCCCATTCTAACATCAGTTATTTGTTTTTCCTTGTCTCCTTGTCTGGAAGGTTCCAGTGTCAGTGTGTTCAGAGAGTTGTCCTCCAGGAAGTCGTAAAGTGTTGCAGAAAGGAAAACCAATCTGCTGCTATGACTGTATACCATGTCCTGAAGGAGAGATCAGTAACATGACAGGTAAAATCTAATGATTTTAGTGTTTACAAACATCTTGATATTCATTTCTTCTACAAATTCTTCTTTTATTCATAGATGCTCCAGATTGCATTCCATGCCCAAGTGAATTCTGGCCTAATTCAGTCAACACTGCTTGTTTCCCAAAAGCTGTGGAGTTCCTCTCTTTTGATGAAGTGCTGGGAATCATTCTAGAAATATTCTCTGTTGGTGGAGCCAGTCTGACCATCATAACAGCAGTGATTTTCTTCCATCACAGAACAACTCCCATTGTCAGAGCCAACAACTCTGACTGGTCCTGCATGCTGCGCCACACAGCGTTTGGTATCACATTTGTTCTCTGTATCTCCTGTGTTCTTGGCAAAACTATAGTGGTTCTAATGGCCTTTAAAGCTACACTTCCTGGTAGTAATGCTATGAAATGGTTTGGTCCAACACAGCAAAGAATGACTGTAGTATCTTTTACATTTATTCAGGTTATCATATGTATCATCTGGTTGGTTGTGAGTCCTCCATTCCCAGTGAAAAATCTGACCACCTACAAGGAGAAGATCATCCTGGAATGTGCGTTAGGCTCTGCTGTTGGTTTCTGGGCTGTGCTCGGCTACATCGGCCTGCTGGCTGTGTTTTGCTTTGTGTTAGCTGTTCTAGCTCGGAAACTACCTGATAATTTCAACGAAGCCAAGATGATAACCTTCAGCATGTTGATATTCTGTGCCGTCTGGATCACCTTCATCCCAGCTTATGTCAGCTCTCCTGGAAAATTTACTGTGGCTGTGGAGATATTTGCTATTCTGGCCTCCAGTTTTGGACTCATACTGTGTATATTTGCTCCAAAGTGTTTTATCATTTTGTTTCAGCCAGAGAAAAACACCAAGAAACATTTAATGAACAAAAACTGATTGGGTACTGTCAATAATGAAAAAATGTAAAAAAACAAAAAAATGAAGGGATTTCTTTGTATTAGTTTATTTTGCAATGTTAAATTTTTATGCTCAGTCGTTCTACTTGTATATATATTTTTTTTCCTACTTTAGTCTATTTGTGACATTTTGTGAAATTACCAGGAAATCTACTTTAATAACAAATAAAACTTATGTAAAACTACAACTTGGTTTGGTGTCACTCTCCCAACTTTAAAACCATTTTCTTTAAAAAACAAACAAATGAGTAAAAAATTCCAGGGGGAAAAGACTTTGGATCTACTTCACTCTTTACCATGTGTGTCAGGAGTGATGTTTTTTTTGTTTCTTTGTTTTTTATTTTTTTACTCAATATGTTTTATATTAATCATTTTCTGATTTGGGTGTAGGACCAGTTCTGCACAATATTACACAAAAATGCAAAAACTGACCGATGGACGGACAGATATAAATGAATGTATTTATTTATCATGGCCACATACATTGATTGTACAAATGTAGTGGCAAAAAACATAATGCTCCACGTGTGACAGTAGGTCTCCTGGGCCCTAGAAAAACAAGTCTTATTCCTCTACTGTCTTTGTTCAGAGTCTTAGACAGGTTATATAAATTGGTAGCAACACTTCCTCACCTGTAGAGCTGGAGGGATGGAGATCTCACTTCTCCTTATTGGCTTGAGACTGACTCTGAGCCAGAGTGTTGGCTCAGTTTTTGCATTCAGTGGGTCAGATATTGTCAGAAATGGGACCTTACCCATAAAATGTACTCTGCAGGGTACAGCTCGTGAACCTGCATTCTCAAAGGATGGGGAGTTCGTTATTGGCGGCGTTTTTTCCTTACATTACAAGGAGCTGACAAAGATTCACAGCTACACCACTGCGCCTGAGCCGCCCACCTGCACAGGGAGGTTGGTAAGCGGGAGCATGGAAGGGGAGACATACTGAAAAGCGAGGGTTCTCATTTGCATGATGTAATGTTGTGCAGCGAATTGTAATGGCTTTTATACGTAAGGATATTTTTCAAGAATTATTTGCACAACATCCAAATTAATGCCAGTGTAAAAAATTCTACGTCGATACCGATAGAGAAAACCTGACACTGACAATGATAAAGTCATGTTCAGTTAATTAGAATATGCTCTCAAAAGAGGCTCATTTGTCAGATTAAAAGTACAATTTGAAAAAAAAACAACAACTTTTAAGCAGTTTTTCCACATTACATTTAGAATGTCTTTGTTGTAGTGTAACATTCTGATGTTAAATGTCATTTATTACAACCAATAAATCACCATCATTGACAGAAAAAAGCTTTAAATAATCAACCCCTGAGGAATTAACCTATATAACACATAAAAACAGCACAGATCGTAAAAAGCATAAATGTTTGAATTAAATTGACATCTTTTGAGAATGGCAGTACATAGAAAAAATACGAAACATTTCTTCATCTATGTTTTTTCTAAGAGAAATTTTGTTGAAGATCATTTGAACTGATGTTATTTTATATATAAAAAAAGCAGTAACATGTAAATGTGTGTGTGCAGTATCAACAGTCGTGAGCTGCGCCTTGGTCGTGCGATGATCTTTGCGATTGAGGAGATAAACAACAGCACAGATCTGCTGCCTGGGATTAAACTCGGGTATAAGATCTACGATTCATGCGCCTCTGTGACTGTGGCCACTCATGTGGCATTTCAGCTGTCAAATGGTGAGGATCCCGTGATTCAGACAGGACATAATTGTTCTAATTTAAACATGGTGATGGGTGTTATTGGTGAATCCGGATCCACTCCATCTATTGGCATGTCACGGATCTTTGGGCCCTTCAATCTACCTCTGGCAAGTAGTGCGACTTTATTACAAGCTGGAAAAAATGTATTTCTGCATATGTCTGGTGAAAAAAACAAGATTAATTGTTTTTCCTTTAGGTGAGCCACTTTGCTACTTGTGCCTGCCTGTCAAATAAGAAGCAGTTTCCGACTTTCTTCAGAACGATTCCCAGTGACCATTACCAAGCCGATGCACTGGCCAAACTGGTGAAACACTTTGGCTGGACTTGGATAGGAACAATCCATTCAGACTCAGATTATGGAAGAAATGGCATGGCCTCTTTCCTTGAAGCGGCACACAGAGAAGGGATCTGTGTGGAGTACACTGAAGCTTTCTACCGGACTGACCCACGCAAGATTCAGATAGTAGCAGATGTCATCCGCAGGTATGAGCCTCTTCTATCTTTTAATGTTAAAAAGATGTAGACCGTTTTTACTAACATTGAAACATTGATTTCATGCAGAGAAGCTGAGAGAAGCTATACATTTTTTCCTCTTCAGGTCAACTTCGGTCGTTGTGGTGGCATTTACAGCCTCTGGTGACATGAAATTCCTGTTAGAGGAGTTAAACCAGCAACCTTCTCCTCCTCGTCAGTGGATTGGAAGTGAGGGCTGGATAACAGACGTTCAGCTGATGAGATTCAGTTTCTGTGCAGGAGCCATTGGAGTTGCTATCCAGCAATCTGTCATCCCAGGATTTGGGGACTTCCTGCTGGGTCTCTCTCCCTCTGAAGTTGCCGCCTCCTCCGTCCTCACAGACTTCTGGGAGGAAGCGTTCAACTGCAGCTTGACAAGTAGTGAGAAATAATCATGATCAATTCTCAGTTTAATCTGTGTTCTATTTAAAGAATCTTGTTTAAAACATAAGAGTGCAACTGAGTGAACAAGCTCAAGTAATACTCATCTAATTTGGAAATATGCAAACTTTTTCATTGTTTTCAGTTCTCGATACAAAAAAAAGGCTTTGTGATGGAACTGAAGACTTAATGACTCTCAAGATCCCGTACACTGAAACGTCTAAATTCAGAATCGCCAACATGGTGTACAAGGCTGTTTATGCCATAGCACACGCTATTCACAATGCACTGTGTCAGGGAACTTCATCCGCAACTAATTGTAAAAAACAAACGATGTTGGACTTGCGTCAGGTAAGATTTAATTTGAAATGTCCTCTTGACACATCATATAATACTAAATAACTTAAATGAACAGAGTGCAGCTCTTGGTTCCCCTTTCTTTACTTTTGCGCATGTCTTCAGATTTTTACCAAACTGAAGAAAGTCAACTTTACCCAGAACGGTTACCATGTGTCTTTTGATGCTAATGGAGATCCTGTGGCTGCATATGACGTTGTTAACTGGCAAAAAAGTGAGAGTGGAGTTATTGAACCGGTAACAGTGGGATATTATGATGCATCACTACCCAAAGGCCAGGAGTTTCGCATCAACAGGAATTTAACTTGGTTGGATGGAAGCCTGGAAGTAATGGCAAAAATATGCAACATTCCTCAACTGTAGCACATGGTTACTTTTTTCCTGATTTCTACCTTTCTCTGTTTCAGGTTCCAGTGTCAGTGTGTTCAGAGAGTTGTCCTCCAGGAAGTCGTAAAGTGTTGCAGAAAGGAAAACCAATCTGCTGCTATGACTGTATACCATGTCCTGAAGGAGAGATCAGTAACATGACAGGTGAACCTGTTGAACATGTACATTTTTACATTTTTATGATCGCATAATTGAAATACTTACAACTATATCTAACTTTATACTTAGATTCTCCTGATTGCATCGCATGTCCAGGAGAGTTCTGGCCAAATGCAGACAAAGATGCTTGTTTCCCCAAACCTGTGGAGTTTCTTTCCTTCGATGAAATCTTGTCAATCGTCCTGGCTGTATTCTCTGTTAGTGGAGCCTGTTTGGCCATAATCACAACAATGGTTTTCTACCACTACAGAACAACTCCCATTGTCAGAGCCAACAACTCTGAGCTGAGCTTCCTGCTGCTCTTCTCTCTGACTCTGTGTTTCTTATGTTCATTAACTTTCATTGGAGCCCCCTCTGAGTGGTCCTGCATGCTGCGCCACACAGCGTTTGGCATCACATTTGTTCTCTGTATCTCCTGTGTTCTTGGCAAAACTATAGTGGTTCTAATGGCCTTTAAAGCTACACTTCCTGGTAGTAATGCTATGAAATGGTTTGGTCCTGTACAACAAAGGATGACTGTAGTATCGTTTACATTTATTCAGGTTATAATATGTATCATTTGGTTGGTTGTGAGTCCTCCATTCCCAGTGAAAAATCTGACCACCTACAAGGAGAAGATCATCCTGGAATGTGCGTTAGGCTCTGCTGTTGGTTTCTGGGCTGTGCTCGGCTACATCGGCCTGCTGGCTGTGTTTTGCTTTGTGTTAGCTGTTCTAGCTCGGAAACTACCTGATAATTTCAACGAAGCCAAGATGATAACCTTCAGCATGTTGATATTCTGTGCCGTCTGGATCACCTTCATCCCAGCTTATGTCAGCTCTCCTGGAAAATTTACTGTGGCTGTGGAGATATTTGCTATTCTGGCCTCCAGTTTTGGACTCATACTGTGTATATTTGCTCCAAAGTGTTTCATCATTTTGTTTCAGCCAGAAAAAAACACCAAGAAACATTTAATGAATAAAAACAAAATGTAGGATGTGAATGTGATAAGTCATGAAGAGACAAATCATGCAAGAAAAGTTAAACTGCTCTTACTTATAAATGTGAATATCATTCTTTTGATGTCATTTCAATCGTTTTTTTATTTTAGAAAAATGTTGAAACGTTGATCTAAATTTGCTAATTAAATTTCAAGTCTACATCTTCAGATTGCAGAGTGTCTATTTGACTTTATATTTCATGTTTCCACACTTCAGTTTTGCACTTGGAATTGTCAGAACCCTGCTTATATCAACCTAAAGATTGATGTGAGCCTATGTAGTTTTGATCTATCACATCATCTGATCATGAGTCAAAGAATAACTAGAGTTATTCCTTGACTAAGGTGAAGACCTAAAAATAAAACTGAAACAACTTGAAGTTGATTTCATTAAACCACAATAATCTGTAATATCAATTGCAGATTACAAATTTGTAGACCTTTTCCAGTTTGTCACACAGATGCAATGCATATTGTGTGTCTTGCAAAGGTATTCATGCCTCTTGAAAATTTCCATATTTTATCACATTACAACCACAAACAAATATACTTAAGTGGAATGTAACATCAAAGACACAGTGGTACACAATTGTCAATTAGAAATAAAATTTTACAGGGTTTTCTAGGGTTCGTTTCTACCAACGTTTTGCATCTAGTGACTGAAATTTTTGCCCATTTTTTGCAAAAAAAGCTCAAGGTCAGTTAGATTAGATAAAGAGCATTTGTCTACAGCAGTTTTCAGATCTTGCCACAGACTCTCAAATGGGTCTAGGTATGTACTTTGACTGGGCCACTAAGAGACATGAATATCTTTTGTTTTTAATTGGCCCCTTATAGCCCTGACTTTATGTTTAGGGTCGTCGTCCTGCTGGAAGGTGAACAGCCATCCTAGTTTCAAGTCTTTGCAGATTCCAACAGGTTTTCTTTCAAGATTGCCCTGTATTCAGCTCCACCCCACAACTTTGACCATCTTCCATTTTCTTGATGGAAGATGGTCAAAATCACCCACAGATCATCATGGTGCTGCCACCATATTTGACAGTGGTATTGGTTGTTCAGAGTGATGTGTATTGTTAGTTCTTTGCCACACATAGCCTCACAAAAAGCCGAACTATTAGAGTTATAATTGATTCAGCCAAGTCGTAACAAATCAAAGATTGTATTTTTATGACATTCTGGGACGCTGTTTTTTTGCACACAGCAGATCTACTAAGGACTTGTCCTTAATTCTGCTACTACTGCACATATAAGCGATAGTGCGCCCCTTAGTGGTGCCGATTGAAATTCTGCAGCTTTATCATAAAGAGGAGTTTGAGTCTTACATGGGTTGCAACAACAGGCATGATGCTGCTTTCAAAATCCATGGATGGTGAGAACAAATCAGACAGCGAGATGACGTAATCTATGTGATGCAATGATGATGTTTTGGAGAAGAGTTAAATGAAGCAGTGGCAAGACTCACATCCAGCTTTAGAGACTTAAGAGATGGAGATCTCACTTCTTCTTATTGTCTTGAGAGTGGCTCTGGGTATATGTGTTGTTTTAGTTGCTGCTTTTGGTGTATTAGATAGAGTCAACAACGGAGCTTTGACTATCAACTGCGCTCTGCAGGGTACAGCTCGTGTACCTGCATTCTCAATGAATGGGGAGTTCAGTATTGGCGGGGTTTTTGCGATCCATTACAAAGCGCTCACAAAGATTCACAGCTACACCACTGCGCCAGAGCCGCCCACCTGCACAGGGAGGTTGGTAAGCGGGAGCATGGGATATGAAGACAGTGCAATGCTGAAAATTGAAAAGGTTTTTATTTGCATGCTGCAAAGTGCAATGATTTATTTAACAGTTTTTTTTTGTTGTTGTTTTTTCTTTTCTTTTCTGTTTTTTTAAATTATGCCTGACCTGAAAATAAATTTCAACAGAGAAAATGTCCATTTATATGTTAGTGAAGTTGTGTAAATGACACAACTTCAACTTCTAAGGTGCATAGAAAGGGTCAGAAGTGATAAGAAACAAGTTTATTAGTAGATGATACTCTTTAGTTTATGGTATTGTCTGGTTCATGAAAATGTAAAGAAATTTACTTCATAAAAAAAAAAAAAAAAAAAAAGCAGTAAATGTGTGTGTGCAGTATCAACAGTCGTGAGCTGCGCCTTGGTCGTGCGATGATCTTTGCGATTGAGGAGATAAACAACAGCACAGATCTGCTGCCTGGGATTAAACTCGGGTATAAGATCTACGATTCATGCGCCTCTGTGACTGTGGCCACTCATGTGGCATTTCAGCTGTCAAACGGTGAGGATCCCGTGATTCAGACAGGACATAATTGTTCTAATTTAAACATGGTGATGGGTGTTATTGGTGACTCTGGATCCACACAATCCATCAGCATTTCACGCATCTTTGGTCCCTTCAATATACCTTTGGTAAGTAATTTGAAATCTTTAAAAGCTGTAAAAATGTATGTTTTAGTGTATGTCTGTTAAGAAGATACATTTTTTTGTTTGTTTTTCTTGTTTTAGGTGAGCCACTTCTCCACTTGTGCCTGCCTGTCAAATAAGAAGCAGTTTCCGACTTTCTTCAGAACGATTCCCAGTGACCATTACCAAGCCGATGCACTGGCCAAACTGGTGAAACACTTTGGCTGGACTTGGATAGGAACAATCCATTCAGACTCAGATTATGGAAGAAATGGCATGGCCTCTTTCCTGGAAGCGGCACACAGAGAAGGGATCTGTGTGGAGTACACTGAAGCTTTCTACCGGACTGACCCGAAGAGCAAAATACAAAGAGTCGCTGATGTTATCCGCAGGTTTATGCATCTTTGATTTGGTTTGTGTTCTTCGGCTAGACACAGAAATGTTTTGTAACTATTTTTAAAAAGTTAAAGAATTAAATATTCCACTTTTATTCCGGTAAATCTAGAAATGCTGGAAAGGTGTATTGGTTTTACACAGTATAATCTATTCTCTCTTCAGGTCCACAGCTGTCACAATCGTGGCATTTATTGCTGATGGTGACATAAAACTCCTGTTCGAGGAGTTAAACCAGCAACCTTCTCCTCCTCGTCAGTGGATTGGAAGTGAGGGCTGGATAACAGACGTTCAGCTGATGAGATTCAGTTTCTGTGCAGGAGCCATTGGAGTTGCTATCCAGCAATCTGTCATCCCAGGATTTGGGGACTTCCTGCTGGGTCTCTCTCCCTCTGAAGTTGCCGCCTCCTCCGTCCTCACAGACTTCTGGGAGGAAGCGTTCAACTGCAGCCTGACGAATAGTGAGATACGAACATGATCGATTCCCAATTATGTTTAAATTTTGTTTTTAAATATCTGATATTTTAAATCAATATATGTTCTCTGTTGATATTAAAAATTAATTCTGTTACAATATATATTGTATGATTTGCACAACAAAGTAATTTTCATTTCCATTTTATACATTACACTTTACTGTGTGTAACTGAGCTGAAATTCTGAAATATTTATCATGTAAAACAAATGTATGACAGCACTTTATTCTCTTTTTTCTCCTTTTTCAGATACGTCTGCAAAAAAGAGGCTTTGTGATGGAACTGAAGACTTAATGACTATCAAGATCCCGTACACTGAAACGTCTAAATTCAGAATCGCCAACATGGTGTACAAGGCTGTTTATGCCATAGCACACGCTATTCACAATGCACTGTGTCAGGAGACTAATTTTGCTAATACTTGTAAGAAACAAAAAAACTTTGACATAAATCAGGTGGGATTGAATGAAAGCTAAATATATTCTCTTGATAGAAATGTATATTTTTTCGTTAGTTCAGTGTTGTTGAAATTCTATTTGCTTACTTTCATTATTAATTATTCACCATTCATCTCTCCAGGTTTTTACTGAGCTAAAGAGAGTGAATTTTACCCAGAACGGTTACCATGTGTCTTTTGATGCTAATGGGGATCCTGTGGCTGCATATGATGTTGTTAACTGGCAGAAAAGTGAGAGTGGAGTTATTGAACTGGTAACAGTGGGATATTATGATGCTTCACTGCCAAGAGGCCAGGAGTTTCGCATTTACAAGAATCTAACCTGGTTGGATGGAGGCACGCAAGTAATGAAAAAAGTGCAACATTACTCATCTTCTTGAGAACCATTTGTTTCACTATTTTATTTTTTTTTTTTCGGTTTCAGATACCAGTCTCCATTTGCTCAGAGAGTTGTCCTCCAGGAAGTCGTAAAGTGTTGCAGAAAGGAAAACCAATCTGCTGCTATGACTGTATACCATGTCCTGAAGGAGAGATCAGTAACATGACAGGTGACTGAATTGTTTTTATTTAAACCTGTATCATCAAACAGTAAAGAACGAACAGCTGTTTCTAACTTTCTTTTCAGATTCTCTTGATTGCTTCCCGTGTCCCAGAGAGTTCTGGCCAAATGCAGACAAAGATGCTTGTTTTCCCAAACCTGTGGAGTTTCTGTCCTTCGATGAAATCTTGTCAATCATCCTGGCTATATTCTCCATTAGTGGAGCGTTTCTGGCCATCATTACGGGATTAATTTTCTTCCATCACAGAACAACTCCCATTGTCAGAGCCAACAACTCTGAGCTGAGCTTCCTGCTGCTCTTCTCTCTGACTCTGTGTTTCTTATGTTCATTAACTTTCATTGGAGCCCCCTCTGAGTGGTCCTGCATGCTGCGCCACACAGCGTTTGGCATCACATTTGTTCTCTGTATCTCCTGTGTTCTTGGCAAAACTATAGTGGTTCTAATGGCCTTTAAAGCTACACTTCCTGGTAGTAATGCAATGAAATGGTTTGGTCCTGTTCAACAAAGGATGACTGTAGTGTCAATCACCTTTATTCAGGTTATCATATGTATCATCTGGTTGGTTGTGAGTCCTCCATTCCCAGTGAAAAATCTGACCACCTACAAGGAGAAGATCATCCTGGAATGTGCGTTAGGCTCTGCTGTTGGTTTCTGGGCTGTGCTCGGCTACATCGGCCTGCTGGCTGTGTTTTGCTTTGTGTTAGCTGTTCTAGCTCGGAAACTACCTGATAATTTCAACGAAGCCAAGATGATAACCTTCAGCATGTTGATATTCTGTGCCGTCTGGATCACCTTCATCCCAGCTTATGTCAGCTCTCCTGGAAAATTTACTGTGGCTGTGGAGATATTTGCTATTCTGGCCTCCAGTTTTGGACTCATACTGTGTATATTTGCTCCAAAGTGTTTCATCATTTTGTTTCAGCCAGAAAAAAACACCAAGAAACATTTAATGAGTAAAAACCCAATATAAACTGTGAATGTGTTGAACATCAGATTGCCAGCAATGATGTTATAAGTCATGCAAGAAAACTTAAACTGCTGATGCTCACCAAATGTGTATGTTATGTTTATTTTCGCTTTTTATACATTTTAGAATTGTGCTGAAGTGTATGTTAAATTTGAATATTAAATTTGAAATCTACATCTTCATATAATTGAGTCTGGATTTCACCTTTTATTTCATGTTTTGTCTCAATGCTCTTGATAAGCCAGAACTCAGTAGTACACATGAAATGGTTTAAATGGAGCTACAATCTGTTTCGCGTGTTCATGAACACATAAAACAAGTTTGCATGGAACACTTCGGGTGTACTTTTCATTTCTTTTTCTTTCTAATTATGTTTTGGGACGTTTCTGGCACACAGGCTCTTTATCCTCCCACAACGACATGTAGGTGAAAGCGCGCCCTCTGCTGGTGTCAATTAAAGCTATGCAGCTACATCCCAAAGATGAGTTTGTGTCTTACCTGGGTTGCAACAACAGGTATGATGCTGCTTTCAAAATCCATGGACGGTAAGAACAAATCAGACAGTGAGATGACGTAATCTATGTGATGCAATGATGACATTTTGGAGAAGAGTTAAATGAAGCAGTGGCAAGACTCACATCCAGCTTTGGAGACTAACGCCATGGAGAACTTGTTTCTCCTTAATAGCTTAAGACTGGCTCATATTTGGTTCATATTTGTTGCTTTTGGTGTATCAGATAGAGTCAACAATGGAGCTTTGACTATCAACTGCACTCTGCAGGGTACAGCTCGTGAACCTGCATTCTCAATGGATGGGGAGTTCATTATTGGTGGGGTTTTTTCCTTTCGTTACAAGGAGGTCATAAAGATTCACAGCTACACCACTGTGCCAGAGCCGCCCACCTGCACAGGGAGGTTGGTAAGCGGGAGCATGGGATATGAAGACAGTGCAATGCTGAAAACTGAAAAGGTTTTCATTTGCATGCTGCAAAGTGCAATGATTTATTTAACAGTTTTTTTTTTTTGTAATTATTTGTACCATCAAAATTAATTTCAACAGAGTAAAAATCAATTTTTGTATTGATGAACCTGTGTAGATGGCACAACTTTAACTCCTAACGTGAATGGAGAGGGTCAGAAGTGATAAGAAATGACTTCATTAACAGATGATACTCTTTAGTTTATGGTATCGTCTGGTTTTAAACTGTAAACTGACTTTCTTCTGAAGAAAAAAAGCAGTAACATGTAAATGTGTGTGTGCAGTATCAACAGTCGTGAGCTGCGCCTTGGTCGTGCGATGATCTTTGCGATTGAGGAGATAAACAACAGCACAGATCTGCTGCCTGGGATTAAACTCGGGTATAAGATCTACGATTCATGCGCCTCTGTGACTGTGGCCACTCATGTGGCATTTCAGCTGTCAAATGGTGAGGATCCCGTGATTCAGACAGGACATAATTGTTCTCAGTCGGGTCTGGTGATGGGTGCTGTTGGTGACTCTGGATCCACTCCATCTATTGGCATGTCACGGATCTTTGGGCCCTTCAATCTACCTTTGGTAAGTAGTGCGACTTTATTACAAGCTGGAAAAAATGTATTTCTGCATATGTCTGGTGAAAAAAACAAGATTAATTGTTTTTCTTTTAGGTGAGCCACTTTGCTACTTGCGCCTGCCTGTCAAATAAGAAGCAGTTTCCGACTTTCTTCAGAACGATTCCCAGTGACCATTACCAAGCCGATGCACTGGCCAAACTGGTGAAACACTTTGGCTGGACTTGGATAGGAACAATCCATTCAGACTCAGATTATGGAAGAAATGGCATGGCCTCTTTCCTGGAAGCGGCACACAGAGAAGGGATCTGTGTGGAGTACACTGAAGCTTTCTACCGGACTGACCCGAAGAGCAAAATACAAAGAGTCGCTGATGTTATCCGCAGGTTTATGCATCTTTGATTTGGTTTGTGTTCTTCGGCTAGACACAGAAATGTTTTGTAACTATTTTTAAAAAGTTAAAGAATTAAATATTCCACTTTTATTCCAGTAAATCTAGAAATGCTGGAAAGGTGTATTGGTTTTACACAGTAAAATCTATTCTCTCTTCAGGTCCACAGCTGTCACAATCGTGGCATTTATTGCTGATGGTGATATAAAATTTCTGTTAGAGGAGTTAAACCAGCAACCTTCTCCTCCTCGTCAGTGGATTGGAAGTGAGGGCTGGATAACAGACGTTCAGCTGATGAGATTCAGTTTCTGTGCAGGAGCCATTGGAGTTGCTATCCAGCAATCTGTCATCCCAGGATTTGGGGACTTCCTGCTGGGTCTCTCTCCCTCTGAAGTTGCCGCCTCCTCCGTCCTCACAGACTTCTGGGAGGAAGCGTTCAACTGCAGCCTGACGAATAGTGAGATACGAACATGATCGATTCTCAGTTTAGATTTTGTTGTTAAAGTAAATTTGTTAAAGATTCAATCTTGATTATATTCTTTAGCCAGAAACCCGTATTTCTTACAGCTTGTGAAATGATGAAGGGGTCTTTTTGTGGTATTTAGAAGTTTTTTGATGATATTATAAAATACGATATTCATATTACAGTGACTAATTTTAAACCTCTAGTTGCAGCCTGGTTACCAAGTATAACTACATTGAAATGTTGAAGGAATTTTGGTGAAATATGAATTTATTGTAATACTTTTGCCTATTTTTTAGCTCTTTCTGCAAAAAAGAGGCTTTGTGATGGAACTGAAGACTTAATGACTCTCAAGATCCCGTACACTGAAACGTCTAAATTCAGAATCACCAACATGGTGTACAAGGCTGTTTATGCCATAGCACACGCTATTCACAATGCACTGTGTCAGGGAACTAATTTTGCTAATACTTGTAAGAAACACAAAGGGTTGGACTTAAATCAGGTGAGATGATATTAAAGTTAATCAATTGTTTCCTTTTTGATATTGTAGATCTTTTCTTTTGTATATTCAGTGTTGTTGACTTTCTCTTTGTTCTCTTCTGATTATTAATTATTCACCATTCATCTTTCCAGGTTTTTACTGAGCTAAAGAGAGTGAATTTTACCCAGAACGGTTACCATGTGTCTTTTGATGCTAATGGGGATCCTGTGGCTGCATATGATGTTGTTAACTGGCAGAAAAGTGAGAGTGGAGTTATTGAACTGGTAACAGTGGGATATTATGATGCTTCACTGCCCATAGGTCACGAGTTTCGCATTAACAGAAATCTAACCTGGTTGGATGGAGGCACGCAAGTAATGAAAAAAGTGCAACATTACTCATCTTCTTGAAAACCATTTGTTCCACTATTTTTTATTTTATTTTTTTCGGTTTCAGATACCAGTCTCCATTTGCTCAGAGAGTTGTCCTCCAGGAAGTCGTAAAGTGTTGCAGAAAGGAAAACCAATCTGCTGCTATGACTGTATACCATGTCCTGAAGGAGAGATCAGTAACATGACAGGTGACTGAATTGTTTTTATTTAAACCTGTATCATCAAACAGTAAAGAACGAACAGCTGTTTCTAACTTTCTTTTCAGATTCTCTTGATTGCTTCCCGTGTCCCAGAGAGTTCTGGCCAAATGCAGACAAAGATGCTTGTTTTCCCAAACCTGTGGAGTTTCTGTCCTTCGATGAAATCCTGTCACTCATCCTGGCTGTATTCTCCATTAGTGGAGCCTTTCTGGCCATCCTTACAGGATTAATTTTCTTCCATCACAGAACAACTCCCATTGTCAGAGCCAACAACTCTGAGCTGAGCTTCCTGCTGCTCTTCTCTCTGACTCTGTGTTTCTTATGTTCATTAACTTTCATTGGAGCCCCCTCTGAGTGGTCCTGCATGCTGCGCCACACAGCGTTTGGCATCACATTTGTTCTCTGTATCTCCTGTGTTCTTGGCAAAACTATAGTGGTTCAAATGGCCTTTAAAGCTACACTTCCTGGTAGTAATGCAATGAAATGGTTTGGTCCAACACAGCAAAAAATGACTGTAGTGTCAATCACCTTTATTCAGGTAATAATATGTATCATCTGGTTGGTTGTGAGTCCTCCATTCCCAGTGAAAAATCTGACCACCTACAAGGAGAAGATCATCCTGGAATGTGCGTTAGGCTCTGCTGTTGGTTTCTGGGCTGTGCTCGGCTACATCGGCCTGCTGGCTGTGTTTTGCTTTGTGTTAGCTGTTCTAGCTCGGAAACTACCTGATAATTTCAACGAAGCCAAGATGATAACCTTCAGCATGTTGATATTCTGTGCCGTCTGGATCACCTTCATCCCAGCTTATGTCAGCTCTCCTGGAAAATTTACTGTGGCTGTGGAGATATTTGCTATTCTGGCCTCCAGTTTTGGACTCATACTGTGTATATTTGCTCCAAAGTGTTTCATCATTTTGTTTCAGCCAGAAAAGAACACCAAGAAACATTTAATGAACAAAAACCCAATGTAAAATGTTAATGTGTAACTATGTGATATCGGTCTTTGATAAGTCATGTGGGAATGCTTAAAACTGATCATGCTTCCAAAATACTTAGTTTTGTCATTTTAACTGTATTTTATTTAATTTTTGCAACAATTGAAACTGAATAGTTATTTGTCTGGCCTTTCTCAATACTGCTCTATTAAAATATCATATGTTTTTGTGACCTATAAATAATAATTAACTCATTATTATTTTAATGAGTTTAGAGAATCTGTTTCTGTTCTGTCTTTGAGAGCTACTCTTTTACTATTTTCAAATGAATCCCTTCTTTAATACCTGAACATGACGAAAAGCTCATTAAACGGGCAGCACTATGTATTTCCCAGGCTGTTACTTCCAAAAGTGCACAACATATTTGAGAACACAGATGCAAGAGGGAGGATTCAAATATTTTCTTTATCCAAAAACTCTCCAGGAAATTTCTTTTGGTTAAAAAAAAAAAATCAATCACCCTCAGTCCCCGTGTCCAAGAAAAGGAAAAAACAAAAAACAAAACCCCCCAAAATATTAACAGAAAGATGGAGATGGTGAGCCGGTCAAAAAGAACAAAAAGGTACAGCAGGGGGCCAACCCCATACAGGGCCGTCGAAGCCCCTGCTAGTACCGGAGTACAGCCAAAAAAAAAAAAAAAAGAACCTACTGCAAAAGAAAGAAACGAAAATAGGACAACCAGTCCCACCAGGCCAAAATCTACAAAAAAGCAAACAAGCAAAGGCTAACAAAAACTACTGCATGGCAGGCAGAGAAGTCAACTGCGGCCTGCAGCCACTGGTTACCTACTGGAAAAACGAGACAAAGGGCGGGTCTACTTCACACACATGTCAAAATCCAGTCTATTGATAGGCAGACCAACAGCGCCACAGTCGAATTAATTACAAAAACAAGAAATTATCCAAACTCAAAAATACATTAAGAAAATCGAAATCCAGGGAAGTTTTGCATCCCAAAGTCCATGTCTTTCGTAAACTGATTGTATGCCTTGGACATCGGCGTTTTGATAGCGTTTAACCAGATGCTACTGACAGAAAAGCCAGATGTGGCCTGAAAACTCAGTTTGGGTGGTGGCAGAATTCCAGACGGAGGCGTTTGGTGGCAAACATCGGGATGTCCTGGAGAGAGCGATCTCTTTGTTTTTGTCCTGAAAAAGAGGCAATAAGTTGAGTTACAGATATTACAATGACACGCTTATGAAAATAAAGCAATAAAAAATTTCTCTTCTCTCTTCTCATTGGTCCAGTGCTGTTGGTGATGCTGGGGAATCAAGACTTAATCAGACATACATCTCTTAACTTCTATCTAAATGATCAGTTCAAGTCATCATTATGTTCTCACCTTTCCACAATCTTTTAATCAACCAGTAGATCAGCAGGTGGAGCAGGCCTGCTGCTTTGATTGCTGGTCAACTCAAGTCGAGGAGTTGACCAGCACGAGTTGCTGGAGAAATGAAATAAAGAGAAAAGACAACCGAGTTAAAGAGGAAAACGTACCTGGAAAGCAGACAGAAACCGTTTCTAATGTTCAGCTCAATTTGAAACAAGCTATATTTGAAATGTTTAGCTATGTTCTTACTTTTTTTGTCGGCAGGGCTCTCTTGTCTTCCTCCACCTGACTGGTGGTGATGAAGGTGGAGGTTTACAGACTGATGAGGATCCACGTCAGACGATCTCTGTCTCTTTGTTCTGCGTCCTGTCCTCAGGTGTCCCCCTGTCAAATCTCTGGATTTCCAGCAGGATTTTCTGTGTCGTCTCTCTTCTGATTGGTCCAGTGCTGTTATGTTGTTCAGTCATCGCAATGAACCAACACACGATCAGACACACATTCCTTCATTTCTTTCTAAATAACAGATGACGGAATCAGACTTTCAGACCATGTCATGATCATGTCCTCACCATTTATTATATCAGAAGGTCCTCTGCTTAATGCCTGATCCTCCTTCCATCAGCACAAAGCTCATTGACGCTTTGCTGTTCTGAAAGGACTCAATGAAAAAAAAAAAAATCAGAAAAAACAAAAGGGTCAGTGAGGAGAAATTATAGCAGAAAGTAGCCAATATGAGATTCATAGTTTGTCTGCATAAAGCTTTACTCTGCTGTTTCCTTCCCTCTACTCATGTTCTCCGATGTCCCTCTGAATAAAAGCTCTTAATTAAATTCCTCAATCATAAATTCTGTCTATGTTGTCCTGTGTCTTCTCCTTCCTTATTGGTCCATTGCTGTAATTGGGTCTTGATGCAAAATATGATCAGGCAAACATTCCTCATTTAATGTAAATTTTAGCTCCATATTGTGGAACACTTTCTAAATTACGAATAGTGAATTTCTATTTTCTATCTTTATTTAAAGCTGATGGTGCCCAACGCCAGCAGGAGGCAAGCAGCATCATGTGTATGTGGAACACAAAAACTTACAAGCAGTGTGAAAAACAAGGGAACCAGAAGGACAGGAACCACATGGACAACGACGAAAGAATCCAGCAATGAGCATCTAAAACCTGAAAGATTAAAACTAGGAGAGTGGATTAGTGGAGGAACAGGTGAGAATAATTTACTGTATTGCAGCACACCGTGTGACTATTAGAAAAACCATTGGCTTTAATAAAAACAAGAGGAGGTTTCTACACAAGGAGCTGAGGACAGGGGATGACAGAACGAGATCTTCATGGCAATCGAGACATATCTCCACGCCAACCTTCTGTTGATGCTTTCAAGGACCTATTCCAGAGTGGGCTGTATGGCAGGGTGCTCCTTTTCATCATCACACTTCCTGGTCCTCTTGGCAGGGAGCTCCTCTTCAGCAACGCTGTCTTTTGTCCTCTTTCTGTTTTTGCCTGTCACTGATGTCACGTGAGCCATGCCCTTTTCCAAAACTACCTGATGATGTTGTGAGGAACTGATGGGTCTGGAGTCGTCAGGGCACAAAATGAGCTCTTTGGGTTTGTCAAGTCCAGGCGAGAATTTAAAACTGGAAGGAAGCACGGTACCAAAACTAAGCTTAAACGGTGAGTCGTCCTCCTGCGCAGCGTCCGCCTCCTGTTTGTCAAGTCCACATGCAAGTTCAAGCGACGTAGAGGGAGCCGCGTCTTCCTGAGGCTTCTGAGCCACCCCGATGTCTTTTATGTATTTGAAATTTGGGGGAAGAATCTCAAGCAGCTGTGATGCAGCTTTGGCACGGTTCATTGTCGGGCTACTGTCACCGGAGCTCAGTTCATCAACTGTCTTTTTCAGATGTTTGAATGACTGTTCAAGCACTCCTACGCCCCACAGGAATTTAATGTTTGGTCCAAGGACCTGGACAACCCTAAGTCGGGATTTAAAGTCATCCTGGTATTCATTACCGAACTCCTCTTTACTGGAGCTGCTAGTACAGTCATCATCACCTGCCTTGTCGTCACTGGAGTAGGGAGGACAGTCCACAGACTGCAGAGGTGAACTACACCTCAACTCCTCTCCCTGGTAATCAGAATTCATGTCGTCTGGTTTCTGTGGGAAAACATCTAACCATACCTTACCGTGATCCTTACCATTCTCTGGATGTCCCTGCAACACTGGGGATCCACCTGCTGGAAGCGCCATCGCATGAGCTGTGAAGGAAAAAATATAAAACAACAAAAGTGAAATACCAACAATACAATAACCCAGGTTTGTGAATGCATTTGTTTTCCTTGAATATATTTAATTAACAATAGTATTGGTTATACAATAAAAAATAATAAAAATAAAAAGAAACTCCAACAAAAAATACATTTTACATAAAAACCAGAATAACACATTATGAAACTCAGTGATCAAACTTGCAGCTTCACCTTTGGTACCAATCTGTCATTAAAGACAACAAATCAAATTTTGATTCATTGATAATTCGTCCGTAATCATAAACATAAATTAAAGAAACGCTACACCTAAACGCTGTGTTTAAGACTTTTTAATAGCTAATGAAACACCACCAGTGTGAATAAAATAAAACACTGCAACAACATAATTGTTTTCCTAATGAATTCTAACATTCACTGATAACATTCAACTGACTTCTGTAAATGACAAATCACTGAATTGCAATGGAGCAAAACACTGATTTTCTGGTTCTGAGTAATTACAATAAACTAAGTAATTTAATTAAATTAATATGCACACATTGATTGTCTTAAAGATTTTTTATGAGAATAAGGTTGTGTGTTGTTGTTTAAATCAACGTATCCATGGAGACTACATATACCGCATTTTTCAAAAGGCTGCTTCCAGAACTTCCCTCAAATCAAAACAAGTTGACATTACTGGCATTTTCCAAAATTTCAAATAACTAACATATAAATCACAAATGTTTTGCAACCCAAAAGTCCAAATGATGCCTTCCTAACCTGTGTTTATCTGTTTGAGAAGATAAATTATTTAAAAACAAACTAAGATAATCACCATAAGCATTAGAAACATTTCTAGAATTAGAAATGTTACTAATTTCTAATTAGTAACATTAGAAATTAATATTACTATTTAACATTCGTTAATTAACTAATTAACTCATGCTAATTAACTAATTAACATACTTCTTTAGAACAAATCTACAAAATATAAAATTGCATCTTCATGTGTCTTCCTGATCAAATAATTGATCAAATAAATGAGATCAATTATTTATTGATCTTATATGAATCTTTTTATATATCTATTTATTTAAGATCTAGCGATCTTAAATAAAAACATATTTATCCGCAAATTTCAATAAGCTAACACTTTTAAGTCACAAAACAATTTTAAAAAACTCACAAATTTGTTTCACCCCGCAAATGCAAAAGAGACCTAATAAAGCTTTATATTTCAAACAGGTCATCAAAGCATTGGAGCCATCACACCTGATGCCCTCAGATTAAATAGCACCGTTTTTGTTTTTTTCAAATCAATTAACTCATGTTGGCATTCCTGGCTATGCTAAAGAATATGACAGATCAATATGTCCCCATCTTGGAAAAATGATTAAACGAAACAATTAAGATGTAGACAATTACAGGGGAACACACACAAACACAGAGTAAACTAAACAATTCACTGATATCTTAACAACTTGCTTTCGTGTTTTAAAAATAGTATGATATTAACCTTCCGGCTGGTCACCCAGCTGGTGCTTCTCCTGGCCAGGAACCGTCTTTCACAGGTTTGTTAACCACGGGCTTCTTCAGCAAGTTTTGCTAAGCAGACTTCTCAACCAGCTCAAACCTTCAGAGGCTTTTAATTCTCCTTAGGGCGTCTCTCTCAAAAGTCCCGTCGAAAAGGGAAAGAATTCCGAAGGTCAGGGCTTTTTATAGGGTTGCCATACTAACGTCGTTTGTGCACTAAATTGCACTAAAAACATATTTGGTTTCCATGGTAATTACATCAGACTTGCGGCCTTCTCACCAACACCAGCAGGAAAGGGGGGAGAAGTGTCTTGCCCAAGGACACAAGGACAGACTGGCTACTGCAGAGCAAACTCCTACCACTGTCCCCCCAATGATAAGCAATATGTGTGTGTGTGTTAATGATGGACCATTACTGCATAATGAATTGTGTTTAGTCGTAGTCATCATCAATTAAAGCAGATTTTCACAAACAAAATAATGATTTCTTTGTGAAAATCAACTTTTGATGACTTTGGTGTCCAACTCTTGGTAAACTGGATGGTTCTCTCTCCGATTTTTATTTTTTGTTGATTTGGTTTTTTTAAAATGCCCAGACAAACATATTTACATATGAAAATATTAGTGAATTTATAAAACAAGACTTCAATAAAAAATAAAAAATAAAAAACACTTTGCAAACACGTACCTCCTATAATATCCCTAAATTATTGAATTGATCTCTTTCACATCTAATTCTAGAAATGTTATTTATACTTACAGTGAGTATATTATTTTGTTGTTCTTGGTGGAAACATGCAGCAAACAGCAAAATAGGTGAAACGGCTCAGGAAAAGTGATGGTGGTTCTCAATGTTTTCTAGATTCAAGGACGGCCTCTCCACCCTGGATTTCATTTATGCTTTGGAGCGGCATGCTTCTGAAAAAGATCACTCTCTCCAGAACATCCTGATGTTTGCCACCAGTTTAAACACACCGCCTCCATCTGGAATTCTGCCACCACCCAAACTGAGTTTTCAGGCCACATCTGGCTTTTCTGTCAGTAGCACCTGGTTAAACGGTATCAAAATGCCGATGTCCAAGGCCTACAATCACTTTAAAAAAGACATGGACTTTAAAATACAAAACTCCTCTGGGTTTGGACTTTCTTAAATTCAAATACAGAATCACCAAACACAAATGTGGCAAGTTCCACCAGGTGTTTGCTAATTACTGTTGGCTAGTCTGAAGGAGTGGCGTGAAGGAGTGCAGGGAGAGGGGCCCTCTGTGAGGCAGACGTTTTGTCATCACAGTCCTGAGGAGGAGCTGCGCCTCGAATTTGGCACTCAGTCCACAGCTGAATGGTTGCCATGGGAGACTAAAGGATTTCTCAAACATGCATGTAAGAATCAAAGCAACTCTGCAGGCATGTCTTTGGACAGGCCTGTCTTCCGGAATAACATTATCACATGATGTAAAAGTTAAAAAAAAGTTGATGTTAAATAATCCTGCTCCTTTAAGAACTGTACAGCTGTTTTTGTAGTACTAAAACTGTGGTAAGGTGAATGTACTCATGTAGTTATGTATTTTCACCATTCCCAAAAGCCGGTGATTGGGAATAGCAAAGAAACTGCCTGATCAGGCAACTACACTCAAACCCAACCCAAACCTAACCTGACGTATAAAAGAGGAGGCTCGTCGTAAACCAGTAAAAGCACAGTCAGAGAGAGAGAGAGATTCAAGCACGCAAAGAATGGAAATCTGGAGCTCAGCTTTACGTTTACTGGAGCTGATGGCAGTAGTTGCCTCTGGTGGGTTTCTGGAGGGTCTGAAAACCCGGAGTGGACTCACAGAGACTGCAAGTGGTGCCAGCACTGATACTCCATCGGCAGAATGTACCCTGCAGGGTTCCCCTCGTTCACCTGTCTACTCAGCAGACGGGGACTTTATCATTGGAGGTGTTTTCTCTATTCATTACCAACTTTACACAGTGATCTATAATTACACCACCAAGCCTGAGCCTCCAAGGTGCGCAGGGAGGTTAGTAAGATAAGAGAGAGAAATTGACAAGATGTTAAAGATTTACAAATAGATTTATTTAGGATGCACAGACCAGGGCTTTTTTGCATGTTGAAACAATACTTTGTATTTCTTTGGTAATATTGTGCAGAATTTTAAGTAGATGCTATTGCGACTTTGGTTTACTAATCTAAATATTACATGATCAACATTGCTAATTAGGAGTTTGACTCTTTCTAGTGACCACATTGCCTTAAATTTTGAATAATATGTTATTTCATACTTTGAATTCTGTCTGGAAAAATATTTTGTTTTTGATGAAGAGATAAAATACTGCACCAAATGGACTCTTGGAGTGGGGGTTTGTATCAAGTTTCTGTGCAATTTTTTTGAATTTTGTTCCTTTTTTTTTTTTTTTTTTGCTTAGTATTGATGCCCGGGAACTGCGCTTCTCTCGTTCAATGATCTTTGCCATCGAAGAGATAAACAATCGCACGGATCTGCTGCCAGGCATCAAACTCGGATATCAGATCTACGATTCGTGTGCGTCCGTGCCCGTCGCAGTCCACGTGGCGTTTCAGCTGACAAACGGCCAGGACCCAGTGTTTCACAAAGGCGCCAACTGCTCTCGGTCCGGCGTGGTGATGGCTGCCGTTGGTGAATCTGGATCCACGCCGTCCATCAGCATGTCACGCATCATGAGCTCTTTTAACATCCCTCAAGTAAATACTCACTTTATTTGAAGCTGAGGATAGAAAGAGAGGATTTTTCTGCACATTAATCTTGTTTTTACAGACGTCATGTTTTGCTTTAGGTGAGCCACTACGCCACTTGTGCTTGTCTGTCAGATAAGCAGCACTACCCAAATTTCTTCAGAACGATTCCCAGTGACCAATTCCAAGCCGACGCGCTGGCCAAGCTGGTGAAACACTTTGGCTGGACGTGGATAGGAGCCGTCCACTCAGACTCGGATTATGGAAATAGCGGCATGGGGTCCTTTCTTGAAGCAGCTCTCAGAGAGGGGATCTGTGTGGAGTACATTGAATCTTTCTTCAGAACCGACCCAGGCAGCAAGATCCAAAGAGTCGCCGACGCCATCCGCAGGTGACACTTGTTGCATATGTCTGTTTTTGCTGACCCTTAACTGCAACAACAGAAAATCTTGTCAAGTATTTTTGTTTTAGTTCCTAGTGCAAAGTTAACGTACAAGTGTCTTTTCAGCTCGATATAGGAGCTTGTTTGAAGTCAATTATTTCTTAATATTGACGAAAAAGGACGAATTCTAAATGAAAGAATCTGACAGGAGAACAAGACATTTTAATTTATAATGTGGGAAAAATGTATAGTTCCACTCGCAGACTATTCCACTTATAACTAGTGCTTTTTTTATCAATATTAAGTAATTAATCACGTTAAACAACCAATTTCTTGAAAACGCTCCTTCTGAGTTGGTTTTATCTTACTTCAAGTGCACCAAGATATTTCTACTAGAAATTAGAACAAAAGTAAGCTTGTGTGTTATTGCAGTGTTTGCATAAAAGTCTATTGTCATTCAGAAATTACATATAAGATTACAGTATATATATGGAAAAGTATTATTGTGCTTTTCATCCCCTTTGCATATAAAAACCTAAAGATCCAAAAAAAAATCTACTTTTATCATGAAATACCCGTATGTTTGCCTTTAGATCAGGCAGCATAAAATGTAATGTTTTTGCATTTTCATGCAATTTCACAGGTCAACAGCAATGGTTGTTGTGGCATTTATTGCCTCTGGAGACATGAGGGTCCTGCTGGAGGAGCTGGATCGTGCTCCCCCACCACCCCGCCAGTGGATCGGCAGTGAGTCCTGGGTGACCGACACGTTCATGGTCAGATACAGTTTCTGTGCGGGGGCCATTGGAGTTGCTATTCCTCAGTCCGTCATCCCCGGCATGAGAGACTTCCTCCTGGGACTCTCTCCGTCAGAAGCGGCTGCCTCGCCACTGCTGACTGAGTTCTGGGAGGATGCATTCAACTGCAGCCTGACAAAAAGTATGAGCACTTTCCTGAATACTGAGATGTTTCGGGGGGTTTTTTTCACATAATCTTAAATATACTGTCTGCTTTAAGGCCAGACACAAAAACTCTGCCATGCTTACATCCAGTACTGAATTTTCCGGTTATACCGGTTGAGTTTCTTAATTTTTTTTTATTTCTTGTAATGGTGAGAAAAAAAATAGGACTGTGTGGTCAATGTTTAAGTCACATAAAACTGTGGTGAAATGTTTTATCATTTGACATAGAACAGTAATCTGTGTCTTCAGATCCTGCTGCGAACAAGGTCGCGTGTGACGGAACTGAAGACCTAAGAAGGCTGGAGAACCCGTACACCGAAACGTCTCAGCTGAGAGTGACCAACATGGTGTACAAAGCCGCTTACACTATAGCGCATGCTTTTCACAATGCACTGTGTCGGAAAACAAACGCCACTATTAAGTGTGACAAATTCATCAAACTGAATGCAAATCAGGTTTGTCCAAATAAAAAACAGGGTTTGGGGGGGTCTCTTCTTTTATCATTATTATTATTTGCCATTGTTTCTTTGTTGTTCCAGATTTTTTCTGAAATAAAGAAAGTCAATTTTTCTCAAAATGGTTACCATGTCTCCTTTGATGCTAATGGGGAACCCGTAGCTGCGTATGAGGTGGTCAACTGGCAAACAACTGAGAGTGGAGGCACTGAGGTTGTGACTGTGGGTTATTATGATGCATCATTGCCAGGAGGACAGCAGTTCCAGATCAATAGAAAGATAACGTGGATGGAGGGTGGATCACAAGTAATGATAGTAACAGTTTTAACAGGTGAGGAGTTTGTGTCTTAAAATAATATTTTTACATTTTCTTGCTTACAGGTTCCAGTGTCAGTGTGTTCAGAGAGTTGTCCTCCAGGAACTCGTAAAGTGTTGCAGAAAGGAAAACCAATCTGCTGCTATGACTGTATACCATGTCCTGAAGGAGAGATCAGTAACATGACAGGTAAAATCTAGAATTTTTCAGAATTATTAAATGTGTAGTCAATTAAAACCCTCTATGGTTTAATTTTCAGACTCGCCTGATTGCTTGCCATGCACAAGAGAGCTCTGGTCAAATGCACAGAGAGATGCTTGCGTTCCCAAACCTGTGGAGTTTCTTTCATTTGATGAAGTCCTGTCAATCATCCTGGCTGTAGTTTCCATCAGTGGAGCCTTTCTGACCATCATAACAGCAGTGATTTTCTTCCATCACAGAACAACTCCCATTGTCAGAGCCAACAACTCTGAGCTGAGCTTCCTGCTGCTCTTCTCTCTGACTCTGTGTTTCTTATGTTCATTAACTTTCATTGGAGCCCCCTCTGAGTGGTCCTGCATGCTGCGCCACACAGCGTTTGGCATCACATTTGTTCTCTGTATCTCCTGTGTTCTTGGCAAAACTATAGTGGTTCTAATGGCCTTTAAAGCTACACTTCCTGGTAGTAATGCTATGAAATGGTTTGGTCCTCCACAGCAAAGAATGACTGTAGTATCTTTTACATTTATTCAGGTTATCATATGTATCATTTGGTTGGTTGTGAGTCCTCCATTCCCAGTGAAAAATCTGACCACCTACAAGGAGAAGATCATCCTGGAATGTGCGTTAGGCTCTGCTGTTGGTTTCTGGGCTGTGCTCGGCTACATCGGCCTGCTGGCTGTGTTTTGCTTTGTGTTAGCTGTTCTAGCTCGGAAACTACCTGATAATTTCAACGAAGCCAAGATGATAACCTTCAGCATGTTGATATTCTGTGCCGTCTGGATCACCTTCATCCCAGCTTATGTCAGCTCTCCTGGAAAATTTACTGTGGCTGTGGAGATATTTGCTATTCTGGCCTCCAGTTTTGGACTCATACTGTGTATATTTGCTCCAAAATGTTACATCATTTTGTTTCAGCCAGAAAAGAACACCAAGAAACATTTGATGAATAAAAAATAATTTTTCAGGCGTTTTCAAACAGTGACAATGATTTCAATTTAAGTAAAATTTTTTATGTATGTTGTCAGAAATGTTATGTTTTCTAAACTTTGACAAATGTTTTCCGCTTCTGTGTAATTCTGACACTGTACCTTTAACCTGTTGTTGACTTCTTTGACAAGTATTTGTTTACATCACAAAGAAATAAAACTGTTGTAGGTAATTTTTGCGGAAATCAAATTTTTACGTTTTTCTTAAAACCATCTTCTTGTTGTGACAGTATGACATGGAACAAATAGTCTGTGGAAAGAAATTCTCTCTGTTCTACTGCTATTTGCAGAAATACACAGCTTGGACTGAAATACCAACAATAGTGAGGTTTGGGAGTTGGGGGGTTAATCTCACTACTACATCAAAATCTAGAAAAAAAAAAACAAATTAATAAAAAATGTTTTTTGTAGTTACAGCAGTGATGACACCATGAACACCAAAACAGGAGCTGATGGACAGAGTCACACAAACCTCATTTCCGTAGCCAAATGTCCACACGATTCCACAATTGTGGTGTTTCCAATAATTAAGAAACACAGTAAGAAATCACACATGAATAAGTTAGTGCCATGATCGACCAACTGCTTCCTGTTGTCTTCGTTTTCATAGTTTGGGCTGTCAAAAACCATACGTTTTTTGTTTTTTTTTCTCAAATTTGGCATGACTCCATGTTCCAAATTTATTTTTGTATTGTCAAATTGCACAATTGTGTGGTCTTATCAAGCAAATCAAGTTTATCTGAATAAGAAAATACAAAAAAATGTATGTACATTACACTCCCCCAAAAAAATCACCAAAAACACATAAGCAATGTTTATGTGGTATAAAAGAATAAAAGAAAAAAAATATATAATATTTAATAAGAAATTGTAAAAGGAGTCAGAGAAGCAAACAAATGAGGCTGTACCCTCATCAGGTAAACGATCACCTGACATGGAGAAGGCTTAAAAAGCTATAAAACACACACTTTCACTCCTACAGACTCTTGAGGAATGGAGATCTGGGCTGCTTTCAATGCTCTGAGATTGGCTGTTTGCTTGCTGGAGCTGATGTCAGTGCTTAGCCTGGGTGGATCCGCGGACAGACTGAGACAGGGGACAGAGTCCGCAGATCCTCTCACTCGGGCTGGTGCATCGGTGCGGTGCACCCTGCAGGGTACGCCTCGTGTGTCAGCTTTCTCCAAGGACGGGGACTTTGTCATTGGAGGCATCTTCTCCATCCATTACCAGCTTTACACTGTGATTTATAATTACACCACCCAGCCTGAGCCTCCCAGATGCACAGGGAGGTTAGTATGGGGGGAGGTGGAAGAGTGAACCATAGAAATGTGAATTATGCAGCTTTTTTTTTTTTTTTTTGCAATTTCATGTTGTATATTATAAAAGGATTTCTTTCTTTCTTTATTTTTGTTACATTGAATGCTTTTCTAGCAATTAACAGAACATTTGTTACCTCATATCATAGAGGCCTCATTTTGGATAATGGGGGGAAAAACACTTAGACACATTTAGGGTTTATACATAATAGAACAAGTATGTAACATTAAAAAAATGTGAAATTGTAGTTAAAAAAAAAAAAAAGAAGTTCAGTATGATAAGTTTCATTTATGTTTTGAATTTTTCTGTCAAGTCAGGACCGATTTGTTGACTGTGTGATGCCAGGTTTTGTCTGAACATCCACCCTTTGGTTTCGTGCAGCTTGAACTCTCGTGTGCTGCGCTTCGCGCGCACCATGATCTTCGCCATCGAGGAGATCAACAACAGTTCCCGGCTGCTGCCCGGCGTCAGGCTCGGGTATCAGATCCATGACTCGTGCATCGCGGTGCCCGTGGCCGCGCACGTGGCCTTTCAGCTGTCAAACGGCCAGGACCCCGTGTTTGACCAGGGCGGGAACTGTTCCCAGTCTGGGGTGGTGGTGGCCGCTGTGGGAGACTCTGGATCCACTCCGTCCATCAGCATCTCGCGCATCTTCCGCTCCTTCAGCATTCCGTTGGTAAGACAGTGCGGGTTTACCGCAAACTAAAAGTCTAAAGTGTATTTCTGCTTGTATTAAATCGAAATAAATAAATAAAATCACAAATGTTTCTGCTTACCCACTTCTTCAGGTGAGCCCATTTGCCACCTGCGCCTGTCTGTCGGACAAGCAGCAGCATCCGACGTTTTTCAGAACCATCCCCAGCGACCAGTTCCAAGCCGACGCGCTGGCCAAGCTGGTGAGACGCTTCGGCTGGACGTGGATCGGCGCGGTGCGCTCCGACTCGGACTACGGCAACTACGGCATGGCGTCCTTCCTGGACGCGGCGCTCAGAGAGGGGATCTGCGTGGAGTACTCTGAGGCCTTCTACCGGACAGACCCGCCGGGCAAGATCCGAAAACTCGCCGACGTGATCCGAAGGTTTCCGAACGTTCAGCATGTTGTTTTTATTTATTTATTTATTTATTTTTATATGCAGGCTGCGCCTGTGTTCGTTCTTGTCCATTTTCTCAGTTAAATTGAAGCACCGACACTTAGAGTGGGTGTCTGTTGTCACGTATGAACTATACGTCACAAAACGTTTATGTATTTAAAATATGAATTCGTTTCACTTGTATGTATTTTTGTGCGCACAGATCAACAGCCGTGGTCGTCGTGGCCTTCGCGGCCTCTGGCGAGATGAAGGTCCTGCTGGAGGAGCTGGCCCGGGACCCGCCTCCGCCCCGGCAGTGGATCGGCAGTGAGGGCTGGGTGACGGATCCTCACTTGATGAGCTTCGGCTTTTGCGCGGGCGCCATCGGAGTGGCCATCCAGCGGTCTGTGATCCCGGGGCTGAGGGACTTCCTCCTGGATCTCTCGCCCTCTGACGCGGCCGCGTCCTCCACGCTGACCGAGTTCTGGGAGGAGGCGTTCAACTGCAGCCTGGCAGGAAGTGAGGGAAATGAGACACTGCGGTTTTAAACTGTGTTTTATGATAAGAGGTGACATCTTTATTCAAACTGAGGCATTTTTTTCATATGAAATCTTGGCATATCCATGCATGAATCTTAATATTTAATAATGTATGGAACATGTTTAATATGAATCCACGCATGGGTTCATATTTAATATGAATTTAATATTAAACGTTAAATTAATTACACACAATGTGACACATTTCAAGCATTTCTTTTTTTATTTTCATCTGATTATTAAGTTGATTTTCATTCAACTTAATTTGTTTCAACTGCTGTTTTACACAGTGGCTCATCTTTATTTCATTTACTAATTTCTTTAATAAAGTAATTCATACTTAAACATATTTTTCTAGACGCACCACTTCTACTGCTGACATTGCTGATAAAACATCTCATTTTATACAAACGTGTTTTGATGAAAAAGAACATTTTGTTTGCTTAAAATATTTTTCGTAGCGTTTAAATAATTTTTTTTTTGTGCTAAGGATCAGGGATGGTTTCAGGTTTAAAAGCAGAATAACACATTGAACCCCAGGTCCTGCTGCTCAAAACCCAAGGTGAGTGTGCAGATGTTCTTTCACAGAATGAAGGCATTTGTTTGTTTGTTCCCAGACGCTGACATGAACAAAAGAGTGTGCGACGGAAGCGAGGACATTAAAAGGCTGGAGAACCCGTACACTGAGACGTCTCAGCTGAGAGCGACTAACATGGTTTACAAGGCTGTCTATGCGATAGCACATGCCGTTCACAATGCGGTGTGTGAGGAAAGGAACGCCACCATCCGGTGTGACAAACACGCCAGCTTACAGCCAAAACAGGTCAGTTTGAGCGAAGGAGGTGATATGGAAGCTTTTTTTTTTTATGAGGCTGTTGATTTCTTTCTCGCTGCGTTTCTTTCTCACTTTACAGGTTTTCAATGAGTTAAAGAGAGTGAACTTTTCCAGAAATGGCTATGATGTTTCTTTTGATGACAAAGGTGATCCTGTAGCTTTTTACGAGCTGGTTAACTGGCAAAGCAATGAAAATGGACTTATTGAGCTGGTAACAGTGGGCTTCTATGACGCATCACTGCCGATGGGAGAGCAGTTCCGCATGGATGGGAACTTAATCTGGCTGGACGGTGGAACACAAGTAAAGAAGCTAATGTTCAGAACTGCAATTGTTTGCTGTATTGGCAAAGCTGTTATTTTGACCTTTTCTCTGTTTCAGGTTCCAGTGTCAGTGTGTTCAGAGAGTTGTCCTCCAGGAACTCGTAAAGTGTTGCAGAAAGGAAAACCAATCTGCTGCTATGACTGTATACCATGTCCTGAAGGAGAGATCAGTAACATGACAGGTAAGCTCTTTCGCATGCATGTTTGCACGATTACATAATTTCAAACTAAAAATGCATTGTGTCTTTTTACTTTTAGATTCTCCTGATTGTTTTCTGTGCCATGATGAATTCTGGCCTAATCCAGAGAAAGACGCTTGTTTCCCCAAACCTGTGGAGTTTCTTACCTTTGACGAAGTCCTGGGAATCATTCTGGTTGTATTCTCTGTTAGTGGAGCCTGTCTTACAGTTGCAGCAGCGGCTGTTTTCTTCCATCACAGAACAACTCCCATTGTCAGAGCCAACAACTCTGAGCTGAGCTACTGTTTCTTATCATTAACTTTCATTGGAGCCCCCTCTGAGTGGTCCTGCATGCTGCGCCACACAGCGTTTGGCATCACATTTGTTCTCTGTATCTCCTGTGTTCTTGGCAAAACTATAGTGGTTCTAATGGCCTTTAAAGCTACACTTCCTGGTAGTAATGCTATGAAATGGTTTGGTCCAACACAGCAAAGAATGACTGTAGTGTCAATCACCTTATTCAGGTTATAATATGTATCATTTGGTTGGTTGTGAGTCCTCCATTCCCAGTGAAAAATCTGACCACCTACAAGGAGAAGATCATCCTGGAATGTGCGTTAGGCTCTGCTGTTGGTTTCTGGGCTGTGCTCGGCTACATCGGCCTGCTGGCTGTGTTTTGCTTTGTGTTAGCTGTTCTAGCTCGGAAACTACCTGATAATTTCAACGAAGCCAAGATGATAACCTTCAGCATGTTGATATTCTGTGCCGTCTGGATCACCTTCATCCCAGCTTATGTCAGCTCTCCTGGAAAATTTACTGTGGCTGTGGAGATATTTGCTATTCTGGCCTCCAGTTTTGGACTCATACTGTGTATATTTGCTCCAAAGTGTTTCATCATTTTGTTTCAGCCAGAAAAAAACACCAAAAAGCATTTAATGAACAAAAACTGAACAAAAACAATGTCAGACATTTTTCAACAAAAGGGTATATTGGAAAATATTGCACACATAAGGAATGTGGGAATCATAATTTGAGCACATCTTCCACTTCTGGTGTGTTTCTTCACTAATAATTCTTCATGTGCAAAATGAAATACTAACAAGTACAAAGTACATGAAATAGTTATTTTACAACATTCTGATTTCAGTTTGTATCACATGTGTGTTGTTAAATAAAAATATATTTTAAAACAAAATAGTGTTTATGTAAAGGTGGGCAGATGTTTTTGGAACCATTTTATATGTTCGTCTTTGAGAGCATCAAACATGTTTTGCTTCAAGTTGCAAAAATTATCCTACATTAATTCAATCTTTTTTTATTCCTAGTTTCCTTATGTTTTTAATATATTATTTTGAGGGTGTTGCACAAAATAGATTTCCAGTTCTTTTTTTTTTTTTAGCTTTACATCACGTTACAATGTTTATTCCCTCATTAAAAACACAGAGAATGTTGCTTTGATTCTTTCATGCATATTTGAGAAATTATTTAATTTCCTGTCATTGGCAATCATTCAGGGTTTCCAAACTATTCATGAACATGTGACTCCACCATCCTGCTCCTTCAGACTAGTGACAGCGGCAATTAGCAAACAACTGGTGGAGCTGCTCAGTTACTGGACTTATATAAACTGCTTCTCAGTGCCCTACTGGTAGGAACGCTGTTAAAGGCTCAACGGAGAAACGTTGTGACGACGTGCTGAGGGCGGAGTCTCAGAAAGAGCAGGAGCTTCTTAAAGAGACAAAGGGGCAATTTGAGGGGGTTAAATTCTAGGACAAATTTCTTGTACGTCATGTTTGACCTGTTCAGCATTTTTATAACAATTGAAGGTAACATAGTGCTATAAAATGGCACCATACCAGGAAAATGCACAACATTTTCCCTTTAAAGTTATCAAAGCTGCAGTAAGTAGCTTTTATAAGTCATTGGAAAATCCCCCAACTCAGTCCCATAAAAACATGCGTGGACAGATGAAATAGAGTGTGGAGTAAAAAGCTGCTTTTACACACTTTTTTTTTTTTTACCTTTTCTTTCTTTCTTTCTTTTTTTCTTTTTTCTTTTTGTGGTTTCCTGAACTGAGGGACTGGATGGTCCTGCCCTTTTCACCTTGCTGTCCGACCGTGACATCTGCCACGTTCCTCCTGAGCATCGCGCTAAAACCACGAAGGATTAAAAACTAGTCTTAGTTACATCTGCTGGATGCAGAGGAAAGGCTCAAAATTTAAATGAACTACTCTGAGCTACGTTTGTCAGGAGACCCAAAATGTTTGGCTTAAGTCATCATTGATAAAATGTAACATTATGCAACATTAGCAAATATTAAGAAAATATGCTGAAACTTCTACTTATAGGCCTATATTTATTTATAGATATACATGGTAGTCCTATAAAACAATAATATCTTAATCATTTTATGTTGAGTTAAAAACAAAGCAGTTTTTTGTTTGTTGGTTTGTTTTTCTGTGGAAATATTGTATTTCATTAATTGTCCTTAAATCCAAAGACAAGCTTGCATGTGTCTTGTCTCTGATTGAAAGTGAGTAAGACCCAAAGCCCATGGGGGTGAGCCAATCTGCCTTTAGATCATCTGACATAAACAACAGACTGGGGTTTATAAATCTGGAGGCACACACAAAAGACATTCAAATGATGGAAATCTGGCCAGCCTACGTCGATCTGAGATCAGCCGTCAGGTCGTTGGAGCTGATCCTGCTGATTGGCCTGGGTGTGTCTGCAAGCGGTCTGACACAAAGGCCCGAGCCCGCGCCTCCTCTGACAACCGCTGAGACGACTGCAGAGGCTTCACCGGAGCTGTGCGCCCTGCAGGGTACGCCTCGCCTGCCTGCATTCTCAAAGGACGGGGACTTTGTCATTGGAGGCATCTTCTCCATTCATTTTAAACTTGACACAGTGATTTATGACTACACCACCAGGCCCGACCCTCCAAGATGCACAGGGAGGTTAGTAAGAGTAAAAAAAAAAAAAAAAAAAGTTAATCGATGGATATGTTGTGATTTAGTGCAAAGTTTTGTCTTGTTTCATGTACATTTCAACAAGTTCTACAACCCCATGCAATGTTCCTTAACCTGTAACAAATATTAGGCCCGTGCTTATTTACTGATTATTCAGGGGATCCACCTTAAGTTGAACAAAAAATCTGAATAAATATCATTTCTAATTATAAGTTGATTCCTACTATATATATTACAATTAAAATGCAAGAATGATTTCTTAAAAAACTTTTGAATATTTTTGGTGTTCACTGCATTTTCACATGAGCTGTTTTGCATGTATTTTTAATTTTTTTGTCTGCATTTAGTCAGTCGTTATAGGTTATAATGTGCCCTTTCCAGACTCTGTCTGCATTCTGATTCTGTGCAGCGTGAACCCGCGAGTTCTGCGTTTCCTCCGCACGATGATCTTCGCCATCGAGGAGATAAACAAAAGCACGGAGCTGCTGCCCGGCGTCAAACTCGGGTATCAGATCTATGACTCCTGCGTCGCGGTGCCCGTGTCGGTGCAGGTGGCTTTTCAAATGTCCAACGGCCGGGACCCGGTGTTCGACAGGGCGGCCGACTGCACGCGATCCGGAGTGACGGCCGCGGTTGGAGACTCCGGGTCCACTCCATCCATCAGCATCTCACGCATCTTCCGCTCCTTCAGCATTCCTCTGGTAAAAAGGAATGGTGAAAGTCCAAAGTGTATCAAATTGGAAAACATCACAAATGTTTCTGCTTACCCACTTCTTCAGGTGAGCCCATTTGCCACCTGCGCCTGTGTCGGACAAGCAGCAGCATCCGACGTTTTTCAGAACCATCCCCAGCGACCAGTTCCAAGCCGACGCGCTGGCCAAGCTGGTGAGACACTTCGGCTGGACGTGGATCGGCGCGGTGCGCTCCGACTCGGACTACGGCAACTACGGCATGGCGTCCTTCCTGGACGCGGCGCTCAGAGAGGGGATCTGCGTGGAGTACTCTGAGGCCTTCTACCGGACAGACCCGCCGGGCAAGATCCGAAAACTCGCCGACGTGATCCGAAGGTTTCCGCTTCACACTTTCAAGTTACGTAAAGCTTCACACGCGTTTACGCACACGTCCGACTTCTCCGCAGCTCCACCGCCGCGGTCGTCGTGGCCTTCGCGTCCTCTGGAGACATGAAGTTCCTGCTGGAGGAGCTGGCCCGGGACCCGCCTCCGCCTCGGCAGTGAGGGCTGGGTCGGTGACCCGTACTTGCTCAGCTTCGGCTTCTGCGCGGGCGCCATCGGAGTGGCCATCCAGCAGTCCGTCACCCCGGGGCTGAGGGACTTCCTCCTGGATCTCTCGCCCTCTGACGCGTCCTCCGTGCTGACCGAGTTCTGGGAGGAGGCATTCAACTGCAGCCTGGCAGGAAGTGAGAAACGCAGACGTCGCCCTGCATGTGTTTTCATTCATGTTGAATTATATTCCGATTCGACATTATGAATCAACGACACACTATGTGTTCTGTTAAATCCAATCTTTGCAAGTGTATCTCAACTCGGTTTTTTTGCAACATCTCCTTTTTTTCTTAATTTTTATAAAGAAGACACCTGTATTCATGTTGCATCAGACCTGCACAAGGTGATCCAAAGCACTTAAAGTAAATGTAAAAGAACACAATGAAGGAATAAAGAAATTTACATTCAAACACCATTGTTCAGGCGCCATCTAAAGTGTAACGATACAAGTTTTAAAGGAATATAATGCACAGACACGGTGAAGTAAGCTGAAAAATCTATCTCGTACAAATGGGGGCGATGGAGTAGATATTAATGTTAAAATCCTGATCTGAATGAATTAGAAGTTTCTGCACTTTTTATCTGAAAAACACACAAACTGCACATTTGGCCTTTCCCTGTTTAGTTCCCGGCACACCGCAGACTCATCACATTAAACTCTAATGCTGCAATATTTCATTCATTTTTATGTCTTGTTTATCTTTAGTACTGTCACTGAACTGAAATTGTTTTTGAATGAAATGTTAAATCAAACAATTGATGATTTTAGGCGATGAAATAAAAGTTGACAACTTGACAAATACCCACGAAAGCAGCAGGTTTTAAAATGATACTTACATAATACGACTTTAAATATATTTTATATATATATATTTTGCATAGATATTCTGATTATTAATTAAGACAGCATAAGATTTTAGATACTCTAAATCCAAGATAGTGACTTTTTCTTTTTTTGACAAATAAAATGCATTTTTTTTTTTTTTTATCATCTGTTTTCAGATTCTGATCTGAGCAAAAGAAAGTGTGATGGAACTGAAGACGTTCAAAAGCTCAGCAGCCCGTACACCGAAATCTCACAGTTAAGGATCAACAACATGATGTACAAGGCCGCTTATGCAGTGGCTCATGCCATTCACAATGCAGTGTGTGAGGAAACAAATGGCAACACTCAGTGTGACAAACGCGCCATTCTAAAGCCCAGTGAGGTCAGTTCAAGTAATTGTAATAATTAGCCAAACATTAGGGCTGCACAGTGGCGCAGTGGGTAGCGCTGTTGCCTTGCAGCAAGAAGGTCCTGGGTTCGATTCCCGGCCCGGGGTCTTTCTGCACGGAGTTTGCATGTTCTCCCTGTGCATGCGTGGGTTCTCTCCGGGTTCTCCGGCTTCCTCCCACAGTCCAAAAACATGACTGTCAGGTTAATTGGCCTTCCCAAATTCTCCCTAGGTGTGTGTGTGCATGGTTGTTTGTCCTGTTTGTCTCTCTGTGTTGCCCTGCGACAGACTGGCGACCTGTCCAGGGTGAACCCCGCCTCTCGCCCGGAACGCAGCTGGAAATAGGCACCATCAACTCCCGACCCCGTTAGGGAAAAGGGTGACGGAAAATGGATGGATGGATGGATAGCCAAACATTATCTTTAGAAGCTACTGCTGTCATTTTTTCTCGCCCCCCCCGCCCCCTTTCTTATGTCACAGGTTTACACTGAATTAAGGAAAGTCAACTTTTCCCAAAATGGTTATCATGTGTCATTTGATGCGAATGGAGATCCAATGGCTTTTTATGAGCTGGTGAACTGGCAGAAGAGTGAGAGTGGAGTGCTGGTTCCGGTAACAGTGGGCTTTTATGACGCCTCGCTGCCGGTGGGTCAGCCGTTCCGCATCACTGGAAACTTAACCTGGATGGAGGGTGACACACAAGTGAGTGTCTCAATTAGAAAGTTGTCCAAATGAAAAATTTGTTACAATTGTATGAGTCTAATTGTAAGAAATAACAAGAAGGCCGACATAGTCTGAATTTATTGCGGTTCTTTCAGGTTCCAGTGTCAGTGTGTTCAGAGAGTTGTCCTCCAGGAAGTTGTAAAGTGTTGCAGAAAGGAAAACCAATCTGTTGCTATGTTTGCATACTATGTCCTGAAGGAGAGATCAGTAACATGACAGGTAAATAAAAAATTTCCATGCATATTTGCCTTAGACAATACAAATAAATAATAATTGAAAAAGACAAAACAATTTTCCACATCGAAATCAATATGATTTTTTTTTCCAGATTCTCCTGATTGCATCCCGTGCTCCGAAGAATTCTGGCCTAATTCACAAAGGGACACATGTTTCTCCAAACCTGTTGAGTTTCTTTCCTATAATGAAGTCCTGGGAATCATTCTGGCTGCATTCTCTGTTGGTGGCGCATTTCTGGCAGTTACAGCAGCGGCTATTTTCATTCACCACAGAACAACTCCCATTGTCAGAGCCAACAACTCTGAGCTGAGCTTCCTGCTGCTCTTCTCTCTGACTCTGTGTTTCTTATGTTCATTAACTTTCATTGGAGCCCCCTCTGAGTGGTCCTGCATGCTGCGCCACACAGCGTTTGGCATCACATTTGTTCTCTGTATCTCCTGTGTTCTTGGCAAAACTATAGTGGTTCTAATGGCCTTTAAAGCTACACTTCCTGGTAGTAATGCTATGAAATGGTTTGGTCCTGTACAACAAAGGATGACTGTAGTGTCAATCACCTTTATTCAGGTTATGATATGTATCATTTGGTTGGTTGTGAGTCCTCCATTCCCAGTGAAAAATCTGACCACCTACAAGGAGAAGATCATCCTGGAATGTGCGTTAGGCTCTGCTGTTGGTTTCTGGGCTGTGCTCGGCTACATCGGCCTGCTGGCTGTGTTTTGCTTTGTGTTAGCTGTTCTAGCTCGGAAACTACCTGATAATTTCAACGAAGCCAAGATGATAACCTTCAGCATGTTGATATTCTGTGCCGTCTGGATCACCTTCATCCCAGCTTATGTCAGCTCTCCTGGAAAATTTACTGTGGCTGTGGAGATATTTGCTATTCTGGCCTCCAGTTTTGGACTCATACTGTGTATATTTGCTCCAAAATGTTACATTATTTTGTTTCAGCCAGAGAAAAACACTAAGAAATTTCTCATGAACAAAAACTAATCCTGCATTGTCAAAGACTTAAAAACACAATCACTTTTTAAGCAGAGGTGATGGGAACTCTCATTTTAATTTCAAAAACTTTTATAACTGGAATACATAACATAATTTTAGGAAATTAAGACACTGCATATGGCTACATTAGACTGACATGACATTTGTATGTTTAAAAAAAGAGAAGAAGCTAGGAACAGATGTAGAAACAGGCAAATTTTGCCATACGCATGAAAAAAGCCAGTAAATTGAAGTTCGGTGTGATTTAACTCTGATTTAAATTTTAAAAATTTTATGTGTTTTTACATATGTAAATGTAAACATTTGGTTTCAACATGAATATGGGAGTCCCTATCTGTGATACATGGCAGAATAATGTCTGGTTCAAAAGTCAACTGCGCTGTTATTCAGTCACATTCATATTCAGTAATAGCCCAAGTTTTTCACTGTACCTACTTCTTGTTGTTGTTGTTGGTTTTTTCCTACATAAGAGTTGGTTTAAGAATTAATTAGTCGGCTTAAAATTGCAATAGGGAGTTTTCAGAAAACTGCTGACTTAGGCCATTTTAAGGGGATAATAAAATATATTTTTGAAATAAAGTTATCTCTTTTTATTAAAAACAAAAAGAAAAAAGATACTTTCCACAACTTTAATTACTGGTAAAATACATTAGTTTAACCTGCCTGTAACATTATCTTATCGGGGATTTAAAACAGCTTTAATTCACACTGCTCTGTCAAACTTGAACCATAATGTTTGACAGAGTTTTAGCTCAGTGCTTCCTCTAAGAGGCTCCAGCACTTCCTCTCACAGGCTCCAGTACTTCCTTTAAGAGGCTCCAGCACTTCCTCTCACAGGCTCCAGTACTTCCTTTAAGAGGCTCCAGCACTTCCTCTAACAGGCTCCAGTGCTTCCTCTCAGAGGCTCCAGCACTTCCTCTCACAGGCTCCAGTACTTCCTGTTTGCCAATGGAGGTCACACTGACGTCAATCTGAAGGTATTACAGAGTTGCCTCAAAACTATTTTTACGTATTTGACGCAATTAAAAGCAAGAGTGAACGGATGGAGTCCTGTAGAGTACAACACATACTTCCGAAAAATAATAAATAAATAAATACCAAAGAGAATTCATTCAGTTGAAGGTGGTTCTTTTGAACCGATTCAGTTCGATAAAAAAAAAAAAACAAAAAACAAAAACAAAACAATAATTCTGTAAAAGTGATCAAAGATGGCTGGTGATGTCACGCGTTATCACCTGATGCGTTATGCGCCATAAGAGACCAATAAAACACGCCAGGCTCCCCGCACGCGCTCGGAGAATGGAGATTGGCCTGAGATTGGCAGCGACTTTGTTCGGCTTGTTAATTGCAGCGCTTGGCGGCTCCTTTAATGATGACGTGGAAAGAACGATCCGGTCGACAGACGCTCTGGACGGCGCCGAGGCTCCGCAGGTGAAATGCAGCCTGCAGGGCTCTGCCCGTCCGCCTGCCTTCTCCGTGGAGGGGGACTTTGTGATCGGGGGGGCTTTCTTTATTCACTACCAAATGCACACAGTGGTGAACAACTACACCGCAAAGCCCGACCTGCCGAGATGCACAGGGAGGTCAGTAAGGGGGAGAAATGTTGCAAATGATGTGATTATTTTGTTATCATCTCCAAAGAAAATATGTCTTTCCAGTTTGCATAGATTCAGCTATAGATTTATTGATGAGATTCTCAGTGTGTGCTCAGCGTCATTCAAGAAAAATGTTAAAATCTCACACTCTGTTATCAGATTATTTATAATCCTATTTATTTTTTGAACCACAACTCACTCATAGTGTTTTTCAGGGGTTTTTTTGTTGTTTTTTTTAAATCAGGAAAACTTGTATGGCGGGGTTAACATCTCATTCTGTGCAGCTTCAATGCCCGGGATCTCCGCTTCTCTCGCACAATGATCTTTGCGATCGAGGAGATCAACAACAGCACAGAGCTGCTGCCCGGCGTCAGACTGGGTTATCAGATCTATGACACATGCTCTGCCGTGCCAGTAGCTGTACATGTGGCGTTTCAGCTGGCAAACGGCCAGGATCCAGTGTTTTACCAAGGTAAAAGCTGTTCCCAGTCTGGAGTGGTGGTGGCTGCTGTGGGAGACTCTGGATCCACTCCATCCATCAGCATGTCACGCGTCGTCGGGTCCTTCAGGATTCCTCTGGTAGGACAAAACAGGTTAATTGAAAACAGAAATTCTAATATACATGTTCTCTCTCATATCCTTTTTTTTCTTTCATCTTTTCTCCTGCAGGTGAGCCACTATGCCACCTGTGCCTGCCTGTCTGATAAACATGAGTACCCAACGTTTTTCAGAACCATTCCCAGTGATTATTACCAAGCCGCTGCAATGGCCAAACTGGTGAAACACTTTGGCTGGACCTGGATTGGAGCCGTCCATTCAGACTCAGATTATGGAAATAACGGCATAGCAACCTTTCTTGAGACGGCACGCAGTGAAGGGATCTGTGTGGAGTACATCGAATCCTTTGACTGGACCCATCCTGAGAGCAAAATCCGAAGGGTTGCTGACGTTATCCGGAGGTTTTTTGCATCACTCTCTTATGTCATGTATGTTTATATACATGTGACTCAGCAAATGATAAGTTATGTGACTGAATTTCTGTTTCTTCAGGTCAACAGCAACGGTAGTTGTGGCGTTTGCGGCTCCTGGAGACATGAAAATCCTCTTTGAAGAGCTGGCATGGCAGCCCGGTCCTCCTCGTCAGTGGATCGGAAGTGAGGCCTGGATAACCGACCAAATTCTGATGAGCTTCAGTTTCTGCACGGGGGCCATCGGTGTGGCCATTCAGAAAGCTGTGGTCCCCGGTTTGAGAGACTTCCTGTTAAATCTCTCTCCCTCTGAAGTCTCTGCATCCTCAGTTCTCACTGAGTTCTGGGAGGATGCGTTCAACTGCAGTATGACAAAAGGTGAGAAAGTTTGATCCCTTTCTCCCTCAGTCTGTTTTCAGTGTAATCACACAAACTAGTCACTGCAAGCATTACATTCAACAAAACAATTGTTCTGACTTGATGATATTTGATACATAATTGGTAAGAAATGTTTTCCAGGCATTTTTCAGGGTGTAAATTGATCCGTCTGCTGTTATAAGATGTGCCAGTTTCATGTTTCTTTTTTTGTTTTGGATCAAAGATTTGATTTGAAATACCCCAAGTAAAATATATTTGTGAAAAAAATAAACCACCCCCAAACTTTTTTATGAATTGTGTACAAAACAAAATTTTCTAATGAATAAAGTATAATGGAAAATTGTTTTATTGTCTAAATAGTTGTCAGTCCTAAATATAAGCAGTAATATAAAACTGTCAAACTTTCACACTTGTTTGTGAAACTTATAAGGTGTACTCTGAACCATCGACTGACTACCTTTATGTTAACTCACAATATTGTAATTTTTGTGAAAGTTTTTCTATTTAGTTTTGAAAAGAAAACTCAGAGTTGCATAATAGTCAGCATGCTATAACCTGAGACTATGTGCAATAAAATCAAGTTTATTGTTTGACCAGTTTCTGATTTCCTCTTTACATGATTTTTATTCACTGACTTTTTTCTCCTCAGCTTCTAATTTAAACAAGAGAAAATGTGATGGAACAGAAGATCTTAAAGCCCTGAAAAGCCCGTACACTGAAACATCTCAGTTAAGAGTTTCTAACATGGTGTACAAGGCTGTTTATGCTGTAGTACATGCCATTCACAATCTAATATGTGAGGAAACAAACACAACCACACAATGTGATAAACACATCAGACTGGAGCCCCAACAGGTCAGCTTGAATAATAAGTAAATGCCAGAATTTAAAATCAGTTATAAATTTCTTTTTCATTAATTTATAACCAAACTATTGATTTCTTACTGTCTCCTTTCCTTGGTTCATAGGTTTTAACTGAACTAAAGAAAGTGAACTTTTCTCAAAATGGCTATCATGTGTCATTTGATGTTAATGGGGACCCAATAGCTTTTTATGAGCTGGTAAACTGGCAAAAGAGTGAGAGTGGAGTTATTGAACCTGTAACAGTGGGATATTATGATGCATCACTGCCGATGGGGGAACAGTTTCGTATCAACAGGAACTTAACCTGGCTGGAAGACGGCAAACAAGTACTTAAACTAATTCATCAAATGAAGAAGTTGTGAACTATTGAGACAAGAATTTTGTATAATAATTGTTTAAAAGTTGCCTCTGTCTCTATGACAGGTTCCAGTGTCAGTGTGTTCAGAGAGTTGTCCTCCAGGAACTCGTAAAGTGTTGCAGAAAGGAAAACCAATCTGCTGCTATGACTGTATACCATGTCCTGAAGGAGAGATCAGTAACATGACAGGTAAATTTACATTCTATGTAAATAACTTGATCAAAATGAGAAATGTTCTCATGGCTGAATTTTATGTTTTACTTTTTAGATGCTCCAGATTGCTTCCTGTGTCCCAGAGAGTTCTGGCCAAATACAGAGAAGAATTATTGTTTCCCCAAACCTGTGGAGTTTCTTTCCTTTGATGAAATCCTGTCAATCATCCTGGCTGTATTCTCCATTAGTGGAGCCTTTCTGGCTATAATTACAGGAATGCTTTTTTTCCATCACAGAACAACTCCCATTGTCAGAGCCAACAACTCTGAGCTGAGCTTTTTTTCCTTGCTGTTCTTCTCAGCCCCCTCTGAGTGGTCCTGCATGCTGCGCCACACAGCGTTTGGCATCACATTTGTTCTCTGTATCTCCTGTGTTCTTGGCAAAACTATAGTGGTTCTAATGGCCTTTAAAGCTACACTTCCTGGTAGTAATGCTATGAAATGGTTTGGCCCAACACAGCAAAGAATGACTGTAGTGTCAATCACCTTTATTCAGGTTATAATATGCATCATCTGGTTGGTTGTGAGTCCTCCCTTCCCAGTGAAAAATCTGACCACCTACAAGGAGAAGATCATCCTGGAATGTGCGTTAGGCTCTGCTGTTGGTTTCTGGGCTGTGCTCGGCTACATCGGCCTGCTGGCTGTGTTTTGCTTTGTGTTAGCTGTTCTAGCTCGGAAACTACCTGATAATTTCAACGAAGCCAAGATGATAACCTTCAGCATGTTGATATTCTGTGCCGTCTGGATCACCTTCATCCCAGCTTATGTCAGCTCTCCTGGAAAATTTACTGTGGCTGTGGAGATATTTGCTATTCTGGCCTCCAGTTTTGGACTCATACTGTGTATATTTGCTCCAAAGTGTTTCATCATTTTGTTTCAGCCAGAAAAGAACACCAAGAAATATTTAATGAATAAAAGGTCATAGTATACCATGAGGTGATTGAAATCAAAATAATAAACAATGTTGAGGCAACTGCTGAAGATTTGATCCAGCTTCATTTCTTTTCAGAAAGGTCTAAAACATCAGAAATATCAGTTGCATGATTTTCCACTGAAGAGGTTTTTTTGTTTGTGTTGTTTAAAAAATAAGTCATGCAAAAAACTCTACAAAAAGTAATTTTCATCTTTTTTACATTTTCACTTCAATACTTAATTATTATCATCAGCTGTATTTAAATGCGATTAAAAACATCCTGAAATATGTTACTTATGTTCATGGCTAATATCCAGCTCATTAGCCTGAAAGCAAATTGCAGATTCAATGACGGGACGATTCATGGGTGATCAGTGACAGAGTGTTTGCTTCACGACTTTGAAAAAAAGTCCTTTCATGGAGAAAGCAACTATAAAAGTAACGTGATGTACACTTTGATGCGTTGCTTGTAATGGCTTTGTTTTCTTTATTGAAGAATATTAAAGAGTGAAATCATGTCTCTGTTCAGGCTTCGTTGTAAATATTAACGCAGCTAAAAATATATTGTGAGTTCAAGTTAAATGGTCATTTTAAAGAGATTCACTACAAGGAGTGAAATATTTCCAAAATTCATTGCTACAGAAAACCAGAACATCACACTGGACCAATTAAAAACAGACTTCTGAACGGTATTTACATTTGAATTCACTCAACACTTGGTTGAACCTCCCCTGAATTACGAATTACTTCAATAACGCCCAGAGTTTTTCCAAGGGTTTCGGGTCAGCTTGAGTGCCGGCCAATGAAGAACAGGAACACCGCGGCCATTGAACCAGCTTTGGGTACGTTTGTCAGTGTCAGCAGGTGCTAAATCCTGATGGAAACTAAAATCCATTCGCCCTCTTTGCCAATAATGATCAACTGCGCCGAAAGCCAGCCTGAGTTCCAGTAACAGCTGCTCAGAGGTTTCAGATGCAAACCTTTTAAGACACATGTTGCCCAAAACCTTTGACTCTGCCATCTAAACAACGCACAAAGTCCTTTGTATGCACACTTAACTGTACATACATGAAACAATACGTTGTTGCTTGTGGCTATAATCTAGCAAATTAAAGTACAAAGTTTATCATTACTTTTGTAAGGACTTGTGTGTATCAAGTGCGTGTCAAAGCAGTCACCTGATGTGTCAGTGAGGCGTAAAGACCAATAAAAACCTCACTTCCCAGCCGACAAACAAACACTTGAAGCATGGAGGTTGGCCTGAGGCTCGCAGTTTGTTTATTTGAACTGCTGCCAGCTGTTGTGCTGGGTGTGTCTGTGCAGCCAGAGGTCCAGCCAACGCATCCTCCAACCACTGCCGGCGGTGCGGAGACGAAGTCTTCATTGGTGAAATGCTCCTTGCTGGGCTCCCCACGTCTGCCTGCGTTCTCCATGGACGGAGACTTTGTGATCGGAGGCGCTTTTGTGATTCACTACCAAGTGAACGCAGTGGTTAACAGCTACACCACCAAGCCTGGGGTGGCAGCATGCACAGGGAGGTTAGCGAGCAAAATGAGATTTTGTTGAAATGGATATATAGCCTATTTTATGAAATTAACATTCATGTAAGAAGTAGAGGGATATTTAGTGTGGATTTGCTGTAGAATGTTTTGGGAAAAAAATTCAATTATTTCACTATGAATGTGATAAATATATATATAAAAAAAATCAAATTCAAATCATGATGAGTTGTATTATAATTTCTCATTTTATAATTTCTCAGAGCTCTGTTAATCAAAGTTTCAGTCTGTTTCTTTCAATATCTGCATCTGTCTCAGCATTGGATTGTGTTTCATGGAGTATTATATTTTCAATGATTTTTTTGCTTTTGTTGGTATTTTAGTAGGGAATTCACTAAACCTGAACGCTCACCTGATTTATTCTGTGCAGCTTTAGTGCCCGGGATCTCCGCTTTGCACGCACAATGATCTTTGCGATCGAGGAGATCAACAACAGCACAGAGCTGCTGCCGGGTGTCAGACTCGGCTATCAGATCTATGACACATGCTCCTCTGTGCCTGTTGCCACGCACGTGGCATTTCAACTATCAAACGGTCAGGACCGCATGTTCTATGAAGACAGTAACTGCTCACGGTCGGGTGTGGTGGTGGCTGCTGTCGGAGACTCTGGATCCACCCCGTCCATCAGCATCTCACGCATCATGGGGCCCTTCAACATCCCTCTGGTAAAAGGTCAAAGTCCATTGCGATTAAAATATTAAAATGTGCCTGTGCTGAGCTGCACTTTGTTTGTGTTGCTTTAGGTGAGCCACTTTGCCACTTGTGCCTGCCTGTCAGATAAAAAGCAGTTCCCAACTTTTTTCAGAACGATTCCCAGTGACCATTACCAAGCTGACGCTCTGGCCAAACTGGTGAAACACTTTGGTTGGACGTGGATAGGAGCCGTCCACTCAAACTCAGAATATGGTAACAATGGCATGGCCTCTTTTCTTGGGACGGCACTCAGAGAGGGGATCTGCGTGGAGTACATCAAATCCTTCTATCGGACTGACCCGAGGAACAAAATCAGGACAGTGGCTGATGCTATTCGCAGGTTTCTGTATCTATAGTTTTTCTTTGGTGTCCTTAAAAATAGTACAGGAAATTAAATGTGATGAGTCTACTTTGTGTTATATGCATACAAAGTGGCTACATTAAAACACTCGACTAGTATTACAGCTGCATGTCTTAGCAAGGGGTTACACAAATACACAGTTAAAAAACACCGCATAATTTGTCATTTTGAGAGACCACATTTTTATCTCCTTCCAGGTCAACAGCGACAGTTGTTGTTGCATTTGTAGCTGCAGGTGACATGAAGTTTCTGCTGGAGGAGCTGGCTGTGGACCCTCCTCCACCTCGGCAGTGGATCGGAAGTGAAGGATGGACGACTGATCCAAACCTGATGCGCTTCAGTTTCTGTGCGGGAGCCATCGGAGTGGCCATTCAGAAATCGGTCATCCCAGGTCTGAGAGACTTCCTCCTGGATCTCTCTCCCTCTGAAGCGGCTGCCTCCCCGCTGCTGGCTGAGTTCTGGGAGGATGCATTCAACTGCAGCCTGACAACAAGTGAGAAAATGTGCTCTTTTTTTTCTCGGTGTCAGTGTACAAGCAGCATCCAGAAGCTGTTCATGTTTTACTCTGAAAGATGCTTTTAATGTCAGTTAAATTGGTGGATTATGGACTGTCAGTGACATATGTATATTAACCGTACCTTCACAATAATAACTGTATACATATCTCCAAATGACCATCATAAATATAGAAATATGTTGCACGTTTGTCTATTTGTTCGCATGTTTCTCTGTTAAGGTTGTCTGTGAGTTAGATTGCAGCTGGGATGTTTTGTTTGACAGGTGTCAAAAAGAAAAAATGCGACGGAGCAGAAGATCTTAAAACTCTAAAAAGTCCGTACACAGAAACATCTCAGCTGAGAGTTTCTAATATGGTTTATAAGGCCGCTTACGCAGTAGCACACGCCATTCACAGTGCAGCGTGTCAGGAATCAAGTGGAACCACTCAGTGTGACAAACACATGCGTTTGGAGCCCAAACGGGTCAGTTCAAATAAAAAGTAGATATATAGGTTTATTTTCTAATTGTAAAATTTTGCTATACTAAAAAAAAAAAAAAATTAAATATGTCATCAGCCGTTGATTTCTTTTTTTGTCGGTTCCTTCTCGCTTTACAGGTTTTTACCGAACTGAAGAAAGTTAACTTTTCCCGAAACGGATATCATGTCTCATTTGACGCTAATGGGGATCCTGTGGCTTTTTATGAGCTGGTGAACTGGCAGAAAAGTGAGAAAGGTGTTATTGAGCCGGTAACAGTGGGGTATTATGACGCATCACGGCCTATAGGACAGGAGTTTCGTATCAACAGGAACTTAACCTGGATGGACGGCAAAACACAAGTAATACATTTCATTCCAGCAGTTTATGCAGAGTGGGTAAAGTCAGTTACAAATAGTGTTAAACTATGTTTTCCCTCTGTCTCTATGACAGGTTCCAGTGTCAGTGTGTTCAGAGAGTTGTCCTTCAGGAACTCATAAAGTGTTGCAGAAAGGAAAACCAATCTGCTGCTATGACTGTATACCATGTCCTGAAGGAGAGATCAGTAACATGACAGGTAAAGTTGCTTTCTGTATCTTTCTGTACATTTCCTGATGACAGAGGATTTATAGATGTTTCTGGTTCATTTTTAGATTCTCTTGATTGCTTCCCGTGTCCCAGTGAGTTCTGGCCAAATGCAAACAGAGATGCTTGTTTCCCCAAACCTGTGGAGTTTCTGTCCTATGATGAAGTCCTGTCAATCATCCTGGCTGCAGTCTCAATCAGTGGAGCCTGTCTGGCAATAATAACAACATTAATTTTCTTCCATCACAGAACAACTCCCATTGTCAGAGCCAACAACTCTGAGCTGAGCTTCCTGCTGCTCTTCTCTCTGACTCTGTGTTTCTTATGTTCATTAACTTTCGTTGGAGCCCCCTCTGAGTGGTCCTGCATGCTGCGCCACACAGCGTTTGGCATCACATTTGTTCTCTGTATCTCCTGTGTTCTTGGCAAAACTATAGTGGTTCTAATGGCCTTTAAAGCTACACTTCCTGGTAGTAATGCTATGAAATGGTTTGGTCCTCCACAGCAAAGAATGACTGTAGTATCTTTTACATTTATTCAGGTTATAATATGTATCATTTGGTTGGTTGTGAGTCCTCCATTCCCAGTGAAAAATCTGACCACCTACAAGGAGAAGATCATCCTGGAATGTGCATTAGGCTCTGCTGTTGGTTTCTGGGCTGTGCTCGGCTACATCGGCCTGCTGGCTGTGTTTTGCTTTGTGTTAGCTGTTCTAGCTCGGAAACTACCTGATAATTTCAACGAAGCCAAGATGATAACCTTCAGCATGTTGATATTCTGTGCCGTCTGGATCACCTTCATCCCAGCTTATGTCAGCTCTCCTGGAAAATTTACTGTGGCTGTGGAGATATTTGCTATTCTGGCCTCCAGTTTTGGACTCATACTGTGTATATTTGCTCCAAAGTGTTTCATCATTTTGTTTCAGCCAGAAAAAAACACCAAGAAACATTTAATGAATAAAAAGTAAGACAGAAGGCTCTAAGCAAATAGAGAAAAATATAGGTAGTATTAACCTAGTTGACAAATATGCAAAACTGTTTATAGACAATTGTAAAAGCTTTGCTATTATGCACTAAATAACAGTTTGGTGGCAGTAATTTATATGCACACATGTTCCATTGTGGGAGTACAATGTATGTCAGTGTGTTGGTTTCTTATTTCAAGAATAAATCATGTACTAAACAAATGTCTCTGGATATTAATGTAAACATATTCCATCCATCCATCCATTTTCTTCCACTTATCTGGGGTCGGGTTGCAGGGGTAGCAGCTTCAGAAGGGAGGCAAAGACTTCCCTTTCCCCAGCCATTTCTTCCAGCTCTTCTGGGGGAACCCCAAGGCGTCCCCAGACCAGTCGAGAGACGTCGTCCCTCCAGCGTGTCCTGGGTCTTCCCCGGGGCCTCCTCCCGGTGGGACGTGCCAGGAACACCTCACCAGGGAGACGTCCCGGAGGCATCTTGACCAGATGCCCGAACCACCTCAGCTGGCTCCTCTCGACGTGAAGGAGCAGCTGCTCTATTCTGAGTTCCTCCCAGATAACTGAGCTTCTCACCCCATCTCTAAGGGAGAGCCCAGCCACCCTACGGAGAAAACCCATTTCGGCTGCTTGTATCCGAGATCTTGTTCTTTCGGTCATGACCCATAGCTCATGACCATGGATGATGGTAGGAATGTAGATCGACCGGTAAATGGAGAGCTTCACTTTTTGACTCAGCTCTCTCTTCACCACAACTGACCGGTACAGCGCCCGCTTCACGGCAGACAATCCGCCTGTAGATCTCCCACTACCTTCTTCCCTCATTCGTGAACAAGATCCCGAGATACTTGAACTCCTCCACTTGAGGCAGGACACCCTCCCCAACCTGGAGAAGGCACTCTTCCCTTTTCCGGCTCAAGACCTTGGCCTCGGATTTGGAGGCTCTGTTCCTCGACACAGCTGCTTCACACTCGGCTGCGAACCGCTCCAGTGAGAGCTGCAGATCACGTCCTGATAAAGCCAACAAGACCACATCATCCGCAAAAAGCAGAGATGCAATCATCCAGCCACCAACAGATCCCCTCAACACCTCGGCTGCACCTAGAAATTCTGTCCATGAAAGTAATGAACAGAATCGGTGACAAAGGGCAGCCCTGGTGGAGTCCAACTCTCACCGGAAACGAGCCCAACTTATTGCTGGCAATGCGGATCAGACTCTGACACTGGTACATACATGAAACAATACATTGTTGTTTGTGGCTATAATCTAGCAAATTAAAGTACAAAGTTTATCATTACTTTTGTAAGGACTTGTGCGTATCAAGTGCGTGTCAAAGCAGTCACCTGATGTGTCAGTGAGGCGTAAAGACCAATAAAAACCTCACTTCCCTACCGACAAACAAACACTTGAAGCATGGAGGTTGGCCTGAGGCTCGCAGTTTGTTTATTTGAACTGCTGCCAGCTGTTGTGCTGGGTGTGTCTGTGCAGCCAGAGGTCCAGCCAACGCATCCTCCAACCACTGCCGGCGGTGCGGAGACGAAGTCTTCATTGGTGAAATGCTCCTTGCTGGGCTCCCCACGTCTGCCTGCGTTCTCCATGGACGGAGACTTTGTGATCGGAGGCGCTTTTGTGATTCACTACCAAGTGAACGCAGTGGTTAACAGCTACACCACCAAGCCTGGGGTGGCAGCATGCACAGGGAGGTTAGCGAGCAAAATGAGATTTTGTTGAAATGGATATATAGCCTATTTTATGAAATTAACATTCATGTAAGAAGTAGAGGGATATTTAGTGTGGATTTGCTGTAGAATTTTTTGGGAAAAAATTTTAATTATTTCACTATGAATGTGATAAATATATATATATAAAAAAAATCAAATTCAAATCATGATGAGTTGTATTATAATTTCTCATTTTATGTGTCAGAGCTCTGTTAATCAAAGTTTCAATCTGTTTCTTTCAATATCTGCATCTGTCTCAGCATTGGATTGTGTTTCATGGAGTATTATATTTTCAATGATTTTTTTGCTTTTGTTGGTATTTTAGTAGGGAATTCACTAAACCTGAACGCTCACCTGATTTATTCTGTGCAGCTTTAGTGGCCAGAATCTCCGCTTTGCACGCACAATGATCTTTGCGATCGAGGAGATCAACAACAGCACAGAGCTGCTGCCGGGTGTCAGACTCGGCTATCAGATCTATGACACATGCTCCTCTGTGCCTGTTGCCACGCACGTGGCATTTCAACTATCAAACGGTCAGGACCGCGTGTTCTATGAAGACAGTAATTGCTCACGGTCGGGTGTGGTGGTGGCTGCTGTCGGAGACTCTGGATCCACCCCGTCCATCAGCATCTCACGCATCATGGGGCCCTTCAACATCCCTCTGGTAAAAGGTCAAAGTCCATTGAGACTAAAATGCTAAAATGTGCCTGTGCTGAGCTGCACTTTGTTCGTGTTGCTTTAGGTGAGCCACTTTGCCACCTGTGCCTGCCTGTCAGATAAAAAGCAGTTCCCAACTTTTTTCAGAACGATTCCCAGTGACCATTACCAAGCTGACGCTCTGGCCAAACTGGTGAAACACTTTGGTTGGACGTGGATAGGAGCCGTCCACTCAAACTCAGAATATGGTAACAATGGCATGGCCTCTTTTCTTGGGACGGCACTCAGAGAGGGGATCTGCGTGGAGTACATCAAATCCTTCTATCGGACTGACCCGAGGAACAAAATCAGGACAGTGGCTGATGCTATTCGCAGGTTTCTGTATCTATAGTTTTTCTTTGGTGTCCTTAAAAATAGTACAGGAAATTAAATGTGATGAGTCTACTTTGTGTTATATGCATACAAAGTGGCTACATTAAAACACTCGACTAGTATTACAGCTGCATGTCTTAGCAAGGGGTTACACAAATACACAGTTAAAAAACACCGTATAATTTGTCATTTTGAGAGACCACATTTTTATCTCCTTCCAGGTCAACAGCGACAGTTGTTGTTGCATTTGTAGCTACAGGTGACATGAAGTTTCTGCTGGAGGAGCTGGCTGTGGACCCTCCTCCACCTCGGCAGTGGATCGGAAGTGAAGGATGGACGACTGACCCAAACATGATGAGCTTCAGTTTCTGTGCGGGAGCCATCGGAGTGGCCATTCAGAAATCGGTCATCCCAGGTCTGAGAGACTTCCTCCTGGATCTCTCTCCCTCTGAAGCGGCTGCCTCCCCGCTGCTGGCTGAGTTCTGGGAGGATGCATTCAACTGCAGCCTGACAACAAGTGAGAAAATTTGCTCTTTTTTTCTCGGTGTCAGTGTACAAGCAGCATCCAGAAGCTGTTCATGTTTTACTCTGAAAGATGCTTTTAATGTCAGTTAAATTGGTGGATTATGGACTGTCAGTGACATATGTATATTAACCGTACCTTCACAATAATAACTGTATACATATCTCCAAATGACCATCATAAATATAGAAATATGTTGCACGTTTGTCTATTTGTTCGCATGTTTCTCTGTAAAGGTTGTCTGTGAGTTAGATTGCAGCTGGGATGTTTTGTTTGACAGGTGTCAAAAAGAAAAAATGCGACGGAACAGAAGATCTTAAAACTCTAAAAAGTCCGTACACAGAAACATCTCAGCTGAGAGTTTCTAATATGGTTTATAAGGCCGCTTACGCAGTAGCACACGCCATTCACAGTGCAGCGTGTCAGGAATCAAGTGGAACCACTCAGTGTGACAAACACATGCGTTTGGAGCCCAAACGGGTCAGTTCAAATAAAAAGAAGATATATAGGTTTATTTAATAATTGTAAAATTTTGGTATACTAAAAAGAAAAATTAAATATGTCATCAGCCGTTGATTTCTTTTTTTGTCGGTTCCTTCTCGCTTTACAGGTTTTTACCGAACTGAAGAAAGTTAACTTTTCCCGAAACGGATATCATGTCTCATTTGACGCTAATGGGGATCCTGTGGCTTTTTATGAGCTGGTGAACTGGCAGAAAAGTGAGAAAGGCGTTATTGAGCCGGTAACAGTGGGGTATTATGACGCATCACGGCCTATAGGACAGGAGTTTCGTATCAACAGGAACTTAACCTGGATGGACGGCAAAACACAAGTAATACATTTCATTCCAGCAGTTTATGCAGAGTGGGTAAAGTCAGTTACAAATAGTGTTAAACTATGTTTTCCCTCTGTCTCTATGACAGGTTCCAGTGTCAGTGTGTTCAGAGAGTTGTCCTCCAGGAACTCGTAAAGTGTTGCAGAAAGGAAAACCAATCTGCTGCTTGCTATATACCATGTCCTGAAGGAGAGATCAGTAACATGACAGGTAAAGTTGCTTTCTGTATCTTTCTGTACATTTCCTGATGACAGAGGATTTATAGATGTTTCTGATCCATTTTTAGATTCTCCTGATTGCTTCCCGTGTCCCAGTGAGTTCTGGCCAAATGAAAGAGAGCTTGTTTCCCCAAACCTGTGGAGTTTCTGTCCTATGATGAAGTCCTGTCAATCATCCTGGCTGCAGTCTCAATCAGTGGAGCCTTTCTGGCCATCATTACAGCAGTGATTTTCTTCCATCACAGAACAACTCCCATTGTCAGAGCCAACAACTCTGAGCTGAGCTTCCTTTCTTATGCTCATTAACTTTCATTGGAGCCCCCTCTGAGTGGTCCTGCATGCTGCGCCACACAGCGTTTGGCATCACATTTGTTCTCTGTATCTCCTGTGTTCTTGGCAAAACTATAGTGGTTCTAATGGCCTTTAAAGCTACACTTCCTGGTAGTAATGCTATGAAATGGTTTGGGCCTCCACAGCAAAGAATGACTGTAGTATCTTTTACATTTATTCAGGTTATCATATGTATCATCTGGTTGGTTGTGAGTCCTCCATTCCCAGTGAAAAATCTGACCACCTACAAGGAGAAGATCATCCTGGAATGTGCGTTAGGCTCTGCTGTTGGTTTCTGGGCTGTGCTCGGCTACATCGGCCTGCTGGCTGTGTTTTGCTTTGTGTTAGCTGTTCTAGCTCGGAAACTACCTGATAATTTCAACGAAGCCAAGATGATAACCTTCAGCATGTTGATATTCTGTGCCGTCTGGATCACCTTCATCCCAGCTTATGTCAGCTCTCCTGGAAAATTTACTGTGGCTGTGGAGATATTTGCTATTCTGGCCTCCAGTTTTGGACTCATACTGTGTATATTTGCTCCAAAGTGTTTTATCATTTTGTTTCAGCCAGAAAAAAACACCAAGAAACATTTAATGAATAAAAAGTAAGACAGAAGGCTCTAAGCAAATAGAGAAAAATATAGGTAGTATTAACCTAGTTGACAAATATGCAAAACTGTTTATAGACAATTGCAAAAGCTTTGCTATTATGCACTAAATAACAGTTTGGTGGCAGTAATTTATATGCACACATGTTCCATTGTGGGAGTATATTGTATGTCAGTGTGTTGGTTTCTTGTTTCAAGAATAAATTATGTACTAAACAAATGTCTCTGGATATTAATGTAAACACATTGATTTACTGAATAAAACATAAAATACATTGAAGCAATCCTCAATTTCATGTTTGTGTTAGAGCTACAGTGGTCTTTAGTTTTCTTTCCACTTTGAGGATGATTTCAGTATTGGTCTTTGACTCAGAATATCCAAAGCTTAGAATACTATCATATAGTTCAATAAATATCTGAGTATCATAAATTTAAGACAACTTCTGCAATTTTTCCACACTGTTAGACAGCCCAGTTGTGTAGAGGCTTAGGTTAGGCTGGGTCACTTTAAGACGGGATCACAGATCCCTTGGTGAGCGCATGTTCTTTTCAATGACCCGATATAAAACACATGTAAATGAGAACACTCTAGCACAAACACCCAGAATGGAGGTCAGTCTGAGATTAGCAATGAGTTTGTTTGAGCTGATCACAGTTGTTGTGCTGGGTGGGACTCTCAATGACGTAAAAGAAAGAAATCAGCGTATAGATAACCTGACTGGCCCTGATTTCAGTGCTGAGGCTTCATTGGTGAAATGCACGCTGCAAGGTACGCCTCGTCAACCTGCGTTCTCCAAGGATGGGGACTTTGTGGTCGGAGGTGCTTTCTTGATTCACTTCCAAGCGCAGACAGTCATTAATAACTACACCACCAAGCCTGAGCTTCTAGTATGCAAAGGGAGGTTAGTAAAGAGGAAAGACATAAGTGTGTTAGATGAAGATGTGCATTAATATTTCAAAAATGTGATTTTGCATGTTCAAAACGATGCAAAAATGCTTAGCAGTAGATTTGAGTGACTTGAATTGTTCTAATGATTTAATTTAGATTTCAGTGAACAACATTTCTGAATTTCAATCTTCATGAATTTAAAAATTATTTCTTGCTTTGGAACTTTGTTGGTTCAAAAACTTTGTTTGACATTTTTTTTTCAATATCAGGAATATTTTTTTTATCCCCATTTCAATCTGTTCAGTTTTGCTGCCCGGGGTCTGCGCTTCTCTCGCACAATGGTCTTTGCTATTGAGGAGATAAACAACAGCACAAAGCTGCTGCCAGGCATCAGACTTGGATATCAGATATTTGACACTTGCTCCTCAGTGCCTGTTGCCGTGTCTGTGGCATTTCAGCTTTCTAACGGCCAGGATCCAGTGTTTCACCAAGGTAAAAGCTGTTCCCAGTCCAGAGTGATGGTGGCTGCTGTGGGAGACTCTGGATCCACTCCATCCATCAGCATCTCACGAATCTTTGGGTCCTTTAAAATCCCTCTGGCAAGTTGTGTATATATATTAAAAACTAATTTATGTACATGAAAATGTTAGTCATTATTTTTATTTTTAAAATGACTTTGCTTTTGTAGGTGAGCCACTTTGCCACCTGTGCCTGCCTGTCTGATAAACACGAGTACCCGACTTTTTTCAGAACGATTCCCAGTGATCATTACCAAGCCGCTGCACTGGCCAAACTGGTGAAACACTTTGGCTGGACCTGGATTGGAGCCGTGCATGCAGACTCAGATTATGGAAATAAAGGCATGGCCTCTTTTCTAGACACAGCACTCAAAGAGGGGATCTGTGTGGAGTACATTGAATCTTTCTATCGAACTGACCCACAGAAAAAGATCAGAAAAGTAGCTGATGCCATCCGCAGGTTTTTGAATTTTTTATTTTGCCAATGTGCCATATACGTTTGAGAACCTTAATGTTAATTTTTTAAACACATTTTTTTTTTTGTCAGATCTACAGCCAAAGTAGTTTTGGCATTTGCAGGTGTGGGTGACATGAAGGTCCTCCTGGAGGAGCTGAGCAGAGAACCTACCCCACATCTGCAGTGGATTGGAAGTGAAGGATGGATAAGTGAAGCTATCTTGATGCGCTTCAGTTTCTGTGCAGGAGCCATTGGAGTTGCCATTCAGCAATCGGTCATCCCAGGACTGAGAGACTTCCTCCTGGATCTCTCTCCCTCTGAAGTGGCAACGTCCTCAGTGCTGACTGAGTTCTGGGAGGATGCATTCAACTGCAGCCTGACAGAAGGTAGGAAATTCTTGTCTCTGTGTTTTTTAGTTTAATACTTCATTTAAAGACATGTGTTCAATTTGAATGAGAAATTTATTCCAATTACTACTGAAACTATTGAAAACAAGTCCTAGAGTAATATGTCATAAAAAACAACATTTATCAATTTCACCTGCATGAGTTGTTGTGTGTTTCCATGTTGAGAAGACTTTTTGCTTCTCCTTAGCTGCTGACCCACTGAAGGGAAAATGTGATGGAAAGGAAAATATTAAGGCTCTTAAAAGTCAGTACACTGACACATCTCAGTTAAGGATTTCTAACATGGTGTACAAGGCTGTGTATGCAGTAGCACATGCCATTCACAGTGCAGTGTGTCAGGAAACAAACGGAACCACTCAGTGTGACAAACACATGCATCTCAAGCCTGAACGGGTTAGTTTAAGTAAAAATTTAATCCGTTTTTAACTGGTTTGCTGATATTAATTTTTGTTTTCTCTTCCTGTGTCTTTACTATTTTATAGGTTTTTAATGAACTAAAGAAAGTAAATTTTTCCCAAAATGGCTACCATGTTTCATTTGATGCGAATGGAGATCCTATGGCTTTTTATGAGGTGGTGAACTGGCAGAAAAGTGAGAGTGGAGTTATTGAACCTATAACGGTGGGATATTATGATGTGTCGTTGCCCGACAACCAGGAGTTTCTTATTAACAGAAATATTACCTGGATGGATGGTTACAAACAAGTAATGAATCTGTCACCAATAAATCATGCAGTGTTAAAACACTGAAGATGCTTGTAAAATAAGGTTAAATTATAGTTGTTGTTTTTTTTACTAAATAACAGGTTCCAGTGTCAGTGTGTTCAGAGAGTTGTCCTCCAGGAAGTCGTAAAGTGTTGCAGAAAGGAAAACCAATCTGCTGCTATGACTGTATACCATGTCCTGAAGGAGAGATCAGTAACATGACAGGTAAAATCCTTTTCTTTATTTTTATTTTCAAATAATTTAATGTTTACACATGTGTCTCCACCATTTGTTTTAGATTCTACTGATTGCTTCCCGTGTCCCAGAGAGTTCTGGCCAAATGCAGAGAGAGAAGCTTGTTTCCCCAAACCTGTGGAGTTTCTGTCCTATGAGGAAATCTTGTCAATCATCCTGGCTGCAGTTTCAATCAGTGGAGCCAGTCTGGCCATCATAACAGCAGTGATTTTCTACCACCACAGAACAACTCCCATTGTCAGAGCCAACAACTCTGAGCTGAGCTTCCTGCTGCTCTTCTCTCTGACTCTGTGTTTCTTATGTTCATTAACTTTCATTGGAGCCCCCTCTGAGTGGTCCTGCATGCTGCGCCACACAGCGTTTGGCATCACATTTGTTCTCTGTATCTCCTGTGTTCTTGGCAAAACTATAGTGGTTCTAATGGCCTTTAAAGCTACACTTCCTGGTAGTAATGCTATGAAATGGTTTGGTCCAACACAGCAAAGAATGACTGTAGTGTCAATCACCTTTATTCAGGTTATAATATGTATCATCTGGTTGGTTGTGAGTCCTCCATTCCCAGTGAAAAATCTGACCACCTACAAGGAGAAGATCATCCTGGAATGTGCGTTAGGCTCTGCTGTTGGTTTCTGGGCTGTGCTCGGCTACATCGGCCTGCTGGCTGTGTTTTGCTTTGTGTTAGCTGTTCTAGCTCGGAAACTACCTGATAATTTCAACGAAGCCAAGATGATAACCTTCAGCATGTTGATATTCTGTGCCGTCTGGATCACCTTCATCCCAGCTTATGTCAGCTCTCCTGGAAAATTTACTGTGGCTGTGGAGATATTTGCTATTCTGGCCTCCAGTTTTGGACTCATACTGTGTATATTTGCTCCAAAGTGTTTCATCATTTTGTTTCAGCCAGAAAAAAACACCAAGAAACATTTAATGAATAAAAACTAAGACACTATCCTCAGAAGGCTAGAAGCATAGCGACAAAAACACAGGGAGTTTTAACCTAGTTGACAAATATCCTAAACATAAAAATCTTAGAGTTTCTCTATACATTTGAACGAGGCTAAAAACAGCACATAAAATGAAAAGCGTTGTTCAGAATGCCTCCTTTTTTTTGGCGATTGGCCTGGTGTAAATTAAACTGGAAAAATCAAATTCAATGGGAGAAATCTTGATAGAAGCACTGGATGTAAATGAGAATCAAGTTGGACTGAGATGGAAGGCCATGAACAGCCTATAATACAGTGTACAGTTTGGCAATTCAAAGTCAATGCATTCTACATTAAGAGCCAAGATCACAATTATTCATACCCCTGACACATATGAATTAAACATTTTTCCCGTAAAACGATAATTTGTTTCTAATAGAAAATGATACATAGATCTCCCAAGATATGTTAACATTAGATAAAAGGAGTCATTTTTGCAAACAAAATTTCTGTTTTTGTTTGCATTTTAAGATAAAAATGGTATATTGAAAATGATTTACACATCTAGCCTGAGCAGCATGAAAACAATTGAACATTTCCTCATATTGACAACCCTTTAAGAATGACTTTTTTTGAAGGCACATGTTTTTATGGTGCTCTCCAACTCCATGAAGTCTTTTATACAGACTTCATGGACTTCAACCAACACAGAAAAGGATTTAGACCAGAAGATACTTACTTACCTGCACTTATTTAGCAACCCAGAACAGAGATAAGAACAAACTTAGAATCCAGAAAAAACTACCTTAGCAACTAAGTTTTAGACTCTTATTCTTCCAAACCAGAAAATAAATTAGACCAGAGGACGCTTGCTTATACTTATCTAACAACCCTCAACAGGAGTATCTATTTTATTCACTTTGGATCAACATCATTGGACTTTTCTTCTTTCGCGCTTTCCTTTGGTTTGTTATTTTGTTTGTATTCCCTTTTAAATCCTGTAAAGCACTTTGTATTGCTGAAACTGTGCTACATAAATAAAATGACCTTTACCTGTCATCTCCCGAGGGTCATCATTTAGATTTAGGTCAGTACTCACACGGGTGACAGTAATGTTTCTGATTAGCTCAAATAATACATTTAAGCATGTTGGTCACATTAAAAGATTTTAAATATGTATCTGCCATGAGCTTGAATAATTTGGGGGTTTCACTGAATGAAATGCCAATTCATGCATCTTAGTAAGTGTTTTAAGTATTATTGAGTTAAGTGATTATGAAAAGCTGTTCTGTCCTTTAGAATTTATATATATATATATATATATATATATATATATATATATATATATATATATATATATATATAAAACAGAAAAAAACGTGGAATTTTTATGCAAGGTCATTTTAAGACAATCAAAGATGACTGGATGAGGTTATGAGGTTATGCTGTTTCTAAGTAATGATCACCTGACATACCAGAGATATTTAAAGGCCAGTAAATACACACCTGCCCATATAGACACTTAGAAAATGGAGCTTGGCTTCAAATTAGCAGTGAGTTTGTTCGAGCTGATCATTGTTCTTGTGTTGGGTGGGACTCTAGATGATCTGAAACAAAAGATTCTGCCTGCAGAAGCTCTGACTGCTGCTGCTACTGGCAGGGTCACATCATCATCAGAGCAATGCGTCCTGCAGGGTACTCCTCCTGCAGCCGCATTCTCACTGCATGGAGATTTTGTCATTGGAGGCTCTTTCTTCATTCACTACAAAATGCAAACGGTGACTAATAGCTACACCACCAAGCCTGAGCCTCCACGATGCACAGGGAGGTTAGTTAACCGGACGTTTTTCTGCCACGTGTTTCTGTGATATTTCGAAAAATCGATTGGATTTGTGATTTTTATGTTTCACAATAAGCAGAATGGTTGTGGTCTAATGGAAAGAGTTGTTTTTTATTGCTTTTTAGAGTTTTTGCCTGTCGCTTTTTTAGTCATTTTGATATTAAATCAGAATCACTTGAGCTGTTTTATTCTCTGAAGTGTCTTTAGTCATGCAACATTTTGAGAAAATATTTTTGAGTGATATCAGTTGTTGATTATCTGCACAGGCTTTAATTAGTTTCTGACAGATGGTAGTTTGCATTGTCTTTTAGTATTTTGTCCTAAACGTTTTCTTACATTAACTGAATGATTCACTGATCATCTGCAGCTTTAATCCCAGGGAGCTACGCTTCTCTCGCACAATGATCTTTGCCATTGAGGAGATAAACAACAGCACAGAGTTGCTGCCCAGCATCAAACTCGGATATCAGATCTATGACACCTGCGCATCTGTGCCTGTAGCTGTGCATGTTGCATTTCAGCTACTGAACGGTCAGGAGCCTGTGTTTGACCAGGGCAGGAACTGTTCCCAGTCTGGAGTGGTGGTGGCTGCTGTGGGAGACTCTGGATCCACTCCATCCATCAGCATGTCACACATTATGGGGCCCTTTGACTTTCCTCTGGTGATCAGACTGAATTAATTTCTGAATGAAACTTTAAGATGTACATGTGGTGATATTTTTTCTCCTTAATGTATTTTTTTTTGTTTTTTTTCCATGTAGGTGAGCTATTTTGCAACTTGTGCCTGCCTGTCAGATAAACAAGAATATCCAACATTTTTCAGAACGATTCCCAGTGACCAATTCCAAGCCGACGCTCTGGCCAAACTGGTGAAACACTTTGGTTGGACTTGGATTGGTACCGTCCACTCGGACTCGGATTATGGAAACAATGGCATGGCGTCCTTTCTTAAGGCAGCAAGCAGTGAGGGGATCTGTGTGGAGTACACTGAGTCATTTTATCGGACTGACCCACAAAGCGAGATCAGAAGAGTTGCTGACGCTATACGCAGGTGTTGATGCTGAACCAGTTCAGAAAACCTTGAATTGTTTTGTTTTCAGAAGAGATCACTTTGTCTTGTTATATCAAGTGTTTTCTATTTTTTTTCAAATATGGCTATGGGTTTATGTTTACATCCATTCAAATAAAATGTAACTCTATCTAATGTTATTATTAAATGTCCTTGTCAGTTTAATTTATATTACAGTTTCTCTCCAGGTCAACAGCGACAGTTGTCGTTGCGTTTGTAGCTGCTGGTGACATGAAGTTCCTGTTAGAGGAGCTGGCTCTGGACCCTCCTCCACCTCGGCAGTGGATCGGAAGTGAATCCTGGATAACTGACCCAAACTCCATGAGCTATAGTTTCTGTGCAGGAGCCATCGGAGTTGCCATTCAGCAATCTGTCATCCCAGGTCTGAGAGACTTCCTCCTGGACCTCTCTCCATCGAATGTCGCTGCCTCGTCAGTGCTGGCTGAGTTCTGGGAGGAGGCGTTCAACTGCAGCCTGACAAAAAGTCAGTTATGCACTTTTCATGATATTGTTTTGACAACGTTTTCAAAATGCAACTGTATTTATTTATTTAGCTGCTGTTCTAACCAAGAGAGAGTGTGACGGAACTGAAGATATTAAAGTGCTTGAAAGCCCGTACACTGAAACGTCACAGTTAAGAATCACCAACATGGTGTACAAGGCTGTTTATGCTGTAGCACATGCCATTCATGATTCTGTATGTCAGGGGACAAAGAACAAGACAAAATGTGACAAATATAGGAATCTGGAGCCCACACAGGTCAGATCATTACTTATGAGTTTAATGTGAAAATATAAGCATGTTAAACAAGCTTTTAACTACTTTCCATCTGTGTTTCTTTTATCTCTTAGCTTTTTGCTGCATTAAAGAAAGTAAATTTTACAAGAAATAATTATCATGTCTCATTTGATGAAAACGGAGACGCTGTGGCTTTTTATGAACTTGTAAACTGGCAGAAAAGTGAGAGCGGAGTGATTGAACTGGTAACAGTGGGATATTATGATGCGACACTGCCAAGAGGCCAGGAGTTTCACATCAGTGGGAACATAAGCTGGTTGGAAGGTGGAACACAAGTAACATGGCTTTTGATTAATTACTCAAAGTTGCTTGTAAAGAAAATCTAACAACACAAAGCTTTTAAATTGTGGTTTTGCTGCTGTTTTTGTTTCAGGTTCCAGTGTCAGTGTGTTCAGAGAGTTGTCCTCCAGGAAGTCGTAAAGTGTTGCAGAAAGGAAAACCAATCTGCTGCTATGACTGTATACCATGTCCTGAAGGAGAGATCAGTAACATGACAGGTACATTTATTTTCTATGTAAATAACTTAATCAAAATGAGAAATGTTCTCATGGCTGAATTTTTTCTTTTTTTTTTTCTTTAGATGCTCCAGATTGCTTCCCGTGTCCCAGAGAGTTCTGGCCAAATGCAGAGAAGAATTATTGTTTTCCCAAACCTGTGGAGTTTCTTTCCTTCGATGAAATCCTGTCAATCATCCTGGCTGTATTTTCTGTTAGTGGAGCATTTCTGGCCATCATAACAGCATTCATTTTCTTCCATCACAGAACAACTCCCATTGTCAGAGCCAACAACTCTGAGCTGAGCTTCCTGCTTCTCTTCTCTCTGACTCTGTGTTTCTTATGTTCATTGACTTTCATTGGAGCCCCCTCTGAGTGGTCCTGCATGCTGCGCCACACAGCGTTTGGCATCACATTTGTTCTCTGTATCTCCTGTGTTCTTGGCAAAACTATAGTGGTTCTAATGGCCTTTAAAGCTACACTTCCTGGTAGTAATGCTATGAAATGGTTTGGTCCAACACAGCAAAGAATGACTGTAGTATCTTTTACATTTATTCAGGTTATAATATGTATCATTTGGTTGGTTGTGAGTCCTCCATTCCCAGTGAAAAATCTGACCACCTACAAGGAGAAGATCATCCTGGAATGTGCGTTAGGCTCTGCTGTTGGTTTCTGGGCTGTGCTCGGCTACATCGGCCTGCTGGCTGTGTTTTGCTTTGTGTTAGCTGTTCTAGCTCGGAAACTACCTGATAATTTCAACGAAGCCAAGATGATAACCTTCAGCATGTTGATATTCTGTGCCGTCTGGATCACCTTCATCCCAGCTTATGTCAGCTCTCCTGGAAAATTTACTGTGGCTGTGGAGATATTTGCTATTCTGGCCTCCAGTTTTGGACTCATACTGTGTATATTTGCTCCAAAGTGTTTCATTATTTTGTTTCAGCCAGAGAAGAACAACAAGAAAAGTTTGATGAACAAACACTGATCATAAATTACCTAAAGATTGTCATATGTCATGGTGCATTTTATTGCCACTTTTATACCTCATTATTCTAAATTAGAAATGCATGTTTTCTTAGTTCTTAAAATAACCCCCTAATTTCTGTGTTGTTCAAGACCCCTGAATTGTGACTATAAGAGATGTTCTTTTACTTTGTATTTTTTTTATATTATTTTCATGACATATATTTTATGTCTTAAAAAAATATTTTTTTTGTTCTCAGCTCAAAATGAAGAATTATACACAGATTTATCCCTTACTGTTGGGCTCTCAGATGTATAAGAAGTCTTTGTGATGTCTGTTGATCTAATTTTTCATTAAGTTGAAGAAAAATGTTATTCTTACCTTTTCTCACTAATACATCTTGTCCACTTTTTCACACTGTATCTGTGTATGTCTTGTTTTTATCACATTATTAACACAGTTAATAAACAAACATGTTTCTGTCTCGAATGTTTATTGTTTCTCTGGTTTTGTGGGGAGGGTTGCTTGCATTTCGAATGGTGGTTTGACGACATAGCTGTAGCACACACAAAGTAAACACAACTTATAGGCCCCAATAAAACCTGCCAATGGTGGAGCCAATGGTGGTTCCTCATGTCATAGTATGATAACATTCACAGAAAACTATCCCTTATAAAGGGAAGTAGCTAGTGCTCATTAGTGCACCATTAAAACTGTGGGGACCTTTCATAAAAATTATGTTTTTTGACATATTTGTTAAAACTGACATTATTTCGCGGCGCCAAAATGTGTCAAACTGCGTCCCACCAAAATGCCATCTCTACCCATGACTGCTGGGAACATCCACCAGAATAAGAAGGCAGCCTGTGGACCCTTTGCAAGTGACATCACGCTCTTCAGAGCTCCGCCCCCTCCGCCGTGACTAACGTCAAAACGACGCAAAAACAGACGTTTGTAACCTAATGTCGCTTCTATTTAGTTGATTTTTCTTTAGGAACAGCCACAGAGTGGGCTGCACAAACAGACAAGGACGCAAACCAAATTTGTCCTTTTATTTTATGTGACTTTTAATGAGGGAAACACGGCGGCGATGGACGGCAAAGTCAATCAGAATGACTGGGAGCCGGCGGGGGAACCGCGGATTTGCAGCGAACGCTTTTTTACAAGGTAAGAAGATTAACGTTCACTTTGTAAGTAAGCATGATTAGAAACGTGTCAAATATTGCATTATAGAGAAGGTACGAGCCTGACCACTGGTAACCATGGAGACCAGAGCGCGCCGCCATGTAGCCTAGCATGTTTGGACAACAAATGGTTAGCATGTCTTCTCTTGAGCGTTTTTAATGTCGCTCCGGTGTAAAGGGAATCGCTGTTTATGACGTAGTGATATAAATCACGTGGCGTGAATTCAATTTAACCAGAACAGATTCCAGGAGGATTAGTGAAGCACAGATTTGTTTCTGCCTCATAACTCCTACCTGTTTTTTCACTGTTTACAGGGAAAATCAGCATCTGTTACATTGACACCAGTCCTGGTGCATGTAACACATAATACAATCACAATTTTTAAAATGTTTTCTGGAGATGTTAGCATCAGGGCTGCCAGCCCAGGCCTCCATGGGGGCTAAGCGATATTTTATTTTGGGGCCCTCTATAACTGCTATTAACATGGATTGCTGCAAATCAACTGACTATTAGATCATTAGCGCAGCTGCTATAAACTCATTGCATCTCTGAATATTGCTGTTTAAATCCTATTAGGACCAAATCCTAATAGGATCTGATCCTATTAGGACCAAATCCTAATAGGACTTGGTCCTACATTACCCCTGACATTACCCCTAAACATCAGGGGTAATGTTTAGAGGTAAGATGCGAATTATGTTGTAGATACGTATAGGGTTACAAATAGACTAGTATTGGTTATGGTTAGAGAAAATGTCTGGGTTAAGCAAAATCGCAGCTACTAAATGGGCTATAATGCAAATGTCGCTGTCATCCTCAAAAGGGTAAACGACAGCGTCGTAGTTGACTTGGATGTTGAGGGCCATCATGTCGACCCATGAAAGCTCAGCTGGAAAAGGTTCATGTTCACAAGCAATCTGTTGTTGCTTCATGTTTGACTTTTCAATGTCAAACATTGAAAAGTTAAAATTTTTGTGATGAAACATTATGAAGCCAACCAAAAAACAACAACAAAAAACTCAGAAATATACAGGGTAAGGTTGCCACCTGTCCCGTAAAATACAGAATCGTCCCGTATTTGGCTGATGAATGTTGCTTCCCGTATTGAACCAATACGGGATGCTATTTGTTCCGTATTTCTATAAATGTCCAACAGACATGCCTATCACACACATATTAACACTAAGTGTTGTTACACGTAGTGTGACCAAAGTAAAAACACAGGAAATATTAAAGTCAGCAGGAGATAATGACATGAATAGTCATGAATTACAATTATTTATTTTTATCATTTCTAGTTCTGTATTCTTTAATACAAAAATTTCAAGCACAGAAATGTAGTAATCTGCTTGAATTTTTGACCACTATGTCACAATTATAAAAAGCTGTTGCTGTTTTTTCCAAGACTTCACAAACAAGAAAAACTACAAACACGGTCCAGCAACCCTTTCCCTGGTCTAGATGTGATAATGGAAATATAAAATAGTCAATTATGGGCAGTTTGAGCCTGGATTCAGAAAAATCACAAAAAGCTTCACATGCAAAACTTGAGAAAAGTTAATTTAGGAAATTTGGTACAATTTACAAAATCTCTAGAGTTTTCACTAAATTTTAAGTGGAAATAGGCCTGGTATTCATGTCGTTAGGTGAATCCACCCACCCTCTGATTAATGAACACCTGACGTGACATAGACGTTCATAAGCCTGTAAAACAACACTTACACACTGCAAACGAAACCTGACGGATAGAAATGACCCTCTTTATTGGTCCGAGATTCTTAGTCACTTTACTAGAGCTGATGTTACTGGTTCTCTTGGCTCAGTTTGTGAATGTCCTGACACAGAGGACTGAGCCTGGAGTCAGCACTGAGGCTTCATCCATCAGGTGTACTCTGCTGGGTACGCCTCGTTCACCTGCGTTCTCAACGGATGGCGACTTTATCATTGGAGGGGTTTCCTCTATACATTACCAACTTTACACAGTGATTTATAATTACACCACCAAGCCTGAGGCTCCGAGATGCACAGGGAGGTTAGTAAGAAGGAAGATGATGTTACATGTTTTTTATGTTTGCTGTGATGCTGGTGAAAAACATTCAGATAGGTTTAGTTCATAAAGCTTTAAGTTCACAATCAGCAGCTGTCTTACTCTTATGTTACTATGTTGTCATTGTTATTGTGTAGTTTCATTCATTTCAGCTAATTTAGGTTTGACTTCTGATTAAATAATAAAGGTAATGAACTTATATTTCTTTTTATGTCATTTTATTTAAGATTGATGCATTGTTTTGCTTGAACTTCTAACATTCAATGTCTTTTTAGAATGTGTTACAATATTTAACTGAATACCCAATTCTTTAGTGATGTTACACTTCTAAATTACATTATAGCACGGACTAATTCCTTCGCAACAGTAGATTAATTTCTTTATTATTTTTGTGTTAATTTTTTTTTCTTTGTTTCAAAGCTTATGAGACAGTTTTAAAAGGATTTATTGAAAGCCATCTTTCACCTAATTCACTTCTTCAGCTTCAATGCCCGGGGGCTGCGATTCTTCCGCACAATGATCTTTGCCATTGAGGAGATAAACAACAGCACGGAGCTGCTGCCCGGCATCAAACTCGGATATCGTCTCTATGATTCCTGCGTCTCGGTGCCGGTCTCGGTGCATGTTGCTTTTCAGCTGGCAAACGGTCAGGATCCTGTGGTTTTACAGAGGAGATAACTGTTCCCAGTCTGGAGTGGTGGTGGCTGCTGTGGGAGACTCTGGATCCACTCCATCCATCAGCATGTCACGCATCATGGGGCCCTTCAACATTCCTCTGGTGATTAGTGTAAATCGATCAAATGTGTCAATTTATTCTACCCTTCCTAATATTTCCCTTCTTTTTGTTTTTGCTATAGGTGAGCCACTTTGCCACTTGTGCCTGCCTTTCAGACAAACAACAATTCCCAACTTTTTCAGAACGATTCCCAGTGACCATTACCAAGCTGATGCTCTGGCCAAACTGGTGAAACACTTTGGTTGGAGCGTGGATAGGAGCCGTCCATTCAGACTCCGATTATGGAAAAAAATGGCCTGGCCTCTTTTCTAGAAAGCAGCACTGAGAGAGGAGATCTGTGTGGAGTACATTGTATCCTTTTTTAGGACCAACCAACAGAGCAAGATCAGAAGAGTTGCAGGCGTTATCCCAGTAGGGTTTGTGCTTTTTAGATCTAGCTTTTCATTTTGTTTTAGAATAAATTTACAAAAATGTTTTGTAAATAAATTTTTTTTTTATTGTTGGAGATCTTGATGTTTCTGTGTTTGTTTTTAAGAAATGTTTACATGTAATTAGTATCTCTAATATATGAAGGAAGGGTTAAATTTGCTTATGTGCTGCAAGTTTGACCTAACACATTCTATTGCCTCTTCAGATCCACAGCGGTGGTTGTGGTGGCATTTACAGCCTCTGGTGATATGAAAGTCCTACTAGAGGAACTGGCTCGGGATCCTCCTCCACCTCGTCAGTGGATCGGGAGTGAATCCTGGGCAACTGATCCACTCTTGATGAGCTTCAGTTTCTGTGCTGGAGCCATTGGAGTTGCCATTCAACAATCTGTCATCCCAGGTCTGAGAGATTTCCTCCTGGATCTCTCTCCCTCTGAAGCGGCTGCCTCCCACTGCTTTCTGAGTTCTGGGAGGATGCATTCAACTGCAGTCTGACAACAAGTGAGACATTTTGAAAGTTTTTATGCTGGCTTTTACTTTTGTTAACAAAATAATATGAAATGAAACTGCTGATGGTTGATTATTCTAAATATTTTGACATTGTCATAGATCCATTTTCTCATATTTGTTAGTAAAATGTGAATATTTTCCTCTCTGGCATAACTTAAAAGTGAACTGAAATTCTTTCTTATCAAACCTTGCAACATAGTAATAATGTTGGCGTGTGACTTTTGGAAATGTGTGAAATCAGCTTTAATGAAATATTAGGCCTCTTTATACAACCATCCTTGCATGTTTTATGTAAATAATTAATATAGACCAAACCAGGAGAACGGTATGAAATACTTTTTGTATCCCCTATTTCATATCTTACCATTATGTAACTTTTTGTTTTTTTATTTGTTTGTATTGAGAATGATTCTTAGTTGTGTAGTCAAATTGCAGAACCACAGTATCTTGCTTGCACAAATTTGTAAATTTATATAATAATATAAAATTCTTGCAGGTTTTTTAAAATTTGAAAATAACATAAGAAGTTCCAGATATTTTGGTATTATAACTGCTTATATATTTTCAGCTGCTGATCCAAATAAGAGAGGTTGTGACGGAACTGAAGATATTAAAACCCTAAAAAGCCCGTACACTGAAACATCTCAGTTAAGGATTTCTAACATGGTGTACAAGGCTGTTTATGCAATAGCACATGCCATTCACAGTGCAGTGTGTCAGATAACAAATACAGCCATACACTGTGACAAGCACATCAAACTGGAGCCAAAACAGGTCAGTTCATAGAGTAACAAACTTCACTGAAGATATCATTAACAATTACAAACTACTAATGTCCTTTAGATTTCACTTTGAAGGATGGCGATTTTATTTATATGTATTTTCCTTTTCATTTAAAGGTTTTTATTGAATTGAAGAAAGTAAACTTCTCCAAGAATGGTTATCATGTCTCATTTGATGCTAATGGAGATCCTCTGGCTTTTTATGAGCTGGTGAACTGGCAGAAAAGTGAGAGTGGAGTTATTGAACTGGTAACAGTGGGATATTATGACGCTTCACTGCCAAGAGGCCAGGAGTTTCGTATAAACAGAAACTTAACCTGGGTGGAAGGGAGAAAAGAAGTAATATCTTCAAAAAGATGATTGTCTTAGCAGTAATTAATTGTTTTGATAATGCTGGTTGTAAAACAATTGAATTTCTTTTCTCTGTCTCTGTATCAGGTTCCAGTGTCAGTGTGTTCAGAGAGTTGTCCTCCAGGAACTCGTAAAGTGTTGCAGAAAGGAAAACCAATCTGCTGCTATGACTGTATACCATGTCCTGAAGGAGAGATCAGTAACATGACAGGTAATGTCAAATGTATTTTAAAATTCATCCACATCCTTAAATATTTATTTTTTAAGAACACTCTTTAATTTTTGTATTTGTTTTAGATTCTCTTGATTGCTTCCCGTGTCCCAGTGAGTTCTGGCCAAATGCAGAGAGAGATGCTTGTTTTCCCAAACCTGTGGAGTTTCTTTCCTTTGATGAAATCCTGTCAATCATCCTGGCTGTATTCTCCATTAGTGGAGCCTTTCTGGCCATCATTACAGGATTAATTTTCTTCCATCACAGAACAACTCCCATTGTCAGAGCCAACAACTCTGAGCTGAGCTTCCTGCTGCTCTTCTCTCTGACTCTGTGTTTCTTATGTTCATTAACTTTCATTGGAGCCCCCTCTGAGTGGTCCTGCATGCTGCGCCACACAGCGTTTGGCATCACATTTGTTCTCTGTATCTCCTGTGTTCTTGGCAAAACTATAGTGGTTCTAATGGCCTTTAAAGCTACACTTCCTGGTAGTAATGCTATGAAATGGTTTGGTCCTCCACAGCAAAGAATGACTGTAGTGTCAATCACCTTTATTCAGGTTATAATATGTATCATCTGGTTGGTTGTGATCTGACCACCTACAAGGAGAAGATCATCCTGGAATGTGCGTTAGGCTCTGCTGTTGGTTTCTGGGCTGTGCTCGGCTACATCGGCCTGCTGGCTGTGTTTTGCTTTGTGTTAGCTGTTCTAGCTCGGAAACTACCTGATAATTTCAACGAAGCCAAGATGATAACCTTCAGCATGTTGATATTCTGTGCCGTCTGGATCACCTTCATCCCAGCTTATGTCAGCTCTCCTGGAAAATTTACTGTGGCTGTGGAGATATTTGCTATTCTGGCCTCCAGTTTTGGACTCATACTGTGTATATTTGCTCCAAAGTGTTTCATTATTTTGCTGCGGCCTGAAAAAAACACCAAGAAAAGTTTGATGAACAAGAATTGATGGTAAATTGCTAGAAGATTTTCAGAAAAGTGGAAATAAAGCTCATTACTAATAAACCTAAGCATTTTAAAGCTGTCAGATGTATTAAAAATAAACTTTCATAGTTTAACATTAGATAACAATATGAAGCAGTCTTTTAAAAATTTTCTACTTATGCTGGTATTATGATTTTGTCATCTATATTTTGTTTTTTTTTCCCCCTAAACTTAATTTTTTCCTTTCCCCTAAAACATATTTCTGGTTCAATCCAGTTCACCATTGTAGCACAGTTGCATTTTTGTAGATTGTCAAACATTTCTGACAATACACATACTAAAACTCATACTTTGCTATTAACAACTATGTGTTCATGTATTTTGAGGGGAAAAAATCACATGTTGGAGACGAGACAAACTTTATCTTCTGAATGTTTGCAATTTGTTTCCTATTAGTTTTAGCTGTTAAATAAGCCAATTGTAGCTCTCATTGCTATAAATTAGTTTTGGAGTTTTCTTGAGATTGAACAGTAAATCTGTTCTGTTAAGATATTGCGATAATTACTAGGGGAAATCTGCTTTCTATTTTGGCTTCTAAAATAAAATAATCTTTCAAAATGACTTTTCTCTTCAGTTCAGTTTAATCTTCCACTATCACTATGTTTCAAAATAGTTAAATCTTTGTAATTTTGCAAAGCTTTATGTGACATTATGCAGAATAATTGTAATAGTGTACTCTAATGTCACTTGTAAAGCACATGTTCATACTAAATTAGAGACGACATTTAACAAATCATTCATTAATATTGTTTAATAATAATTTTGTGGCAGCTTTACTAAAAAAAAATTAGCGTGATGAAAACATGATTATGTTGTCATGAATAAACTTTTCTGCCATCTTGTCAATGGCTTCTAAATGTAAAAAACCAAAAATCTGCTAATTTGGGAGAAGATGCAAACGGCTGGAGCAGTACATGATAAAACCAGATTTAGTTTGGATTGAGATCAAAATGAAGAGCTGCATTATGCTCAGGTTTGTCCTTAATTGTTGGGCTTTCAGATGGATCAAATGATGTGTAACATTTGTCTATCTAGAGCAAGTTGAAATTCTGTTCCTGATTTTTCTCACCAGTATATCCACTACAATGTATCACACTCTGTCTGTATGTATATGTTCTGCTGATGTTATATCATCAATAAACAAGTTTGTTTGTCACTTGGCTTTTGGTTGTTTCTCTAAACCCTGACAGAAATTTGAGCAGTAAATGTATGAATTGGTTCTCTTTGAGAGCAGGAGGCCATGCAACGCGAGATAAAAAAGAAAAATTTACAAAAATATGAATAAAGTGATTTGCTTCATATAAAATATGCTACCAACAAGCAGATACTTGTCAATGCATTTTCAACTTCAGGATTGTTTTTTTCCTTTGTTGTTCTAAGATCAGGAAAGGCTTTAAGTATTAAAAACGTGCTATTTCAATTCATGACTATTCATGTCATTAAAAGCTGAAATAACATAGGTGAATCCACCCACCCTCTGATTAATGAACACCTGACGTGACATAGACGTTCATAAGCCTGAAAACAACTCTTACACACTGCAAACGAAACCTGACGAATAGAAATGACCCTCTTTATTGGTCCGAGATTCTTAGTCACTTTACTAGAGCTGATGTTACTGGTTCTCTTGGCTCAGTTTGTGAATGTCCTGACACAGAGGACTGAGCCTGGAGTCAGCACTGAGGCTTCATCCATCAGGTGTACTCTGCTGGGTACGCCTCGTTCACCTGCGTTCTCAACGGATGGCGACTTTATCATTGGAGGGGTTTCCTCTATACATTACCAACTTTACACAGTGATTTATAATTACACCACCAAGCCTGAGGCTCCGAGATGCACAGGGAGGTTAGTAAGAAGGAAGATGATGTTACATGTGTTTTATGTTTGCTGTGATGCTGGTGAAAAACATTCAGATAGGTTTAGTTCATAAAGCTTTAAGTTCACAATCAGCAGCTGTCTTACTCTTATGTTACTATGTTGTCATTGTTATTGTGTAGTTTCATTCATTTCAGCTAATTTAGGTTTGACTTCTGATTAAATAATAAAGGTAATGAACTTATATTTCTTTTTATGTCATTTTATTTAAGATTGATGCATTGTTTTGCTTGAACTTCTAACATTCAATGTCTTTTTAGAATGTGTTACAATATTTAACTGAATACCCAATTCTTTAGTGATGTTACACTTCTAAATTACATTACAGCACGGACTAATTCCTTCGCAACATTAGATTAATTTCTTTATTTTTTTTGTGTTAATTTTTTTTTCTTTGTTTCAAAGCTTATGAGACAGTTTTAAAAGGATTTATTGAAAGCCATCTTTCACCTAATTCACTTCTTCAGCTTCAATGCCCGGGGGCTGCGATTCTTCCGCACAATGATCTTTGCCATTGAGGAGATAAACAACAGCACGGAGCTGCTGCCCGGCATCAAACTCGGATATCGTCTCTATGATTCCTGCGTCTCGGTGCCGGTCTCGGTGCATGTTGCTTTTCAGCTGGCAAACGGTCAGGATCCTGTGGTTTACAGAGGAGATAACTGTTCCCAGTCTGGAGTGGTGGTGGCTGCTGTGGGAGACTCTGGATCCACTCCATCCATCAGCATGTCACGCATCATGGGGCCCTTCAACATTCCTCTGGTGATTAGTGTAAATCGATCAAATGTGTCAATTTATTCTACCCTTCCTAATATTTCCCTTCTTTTTGTTTTTGCTATAGGTGAGCCACTTTGCCACTTGTGCCTGCCTTTCAGACAAACAACAATTCCCAACTTTTTTCAGAACGATTCCCAGTGACCATTACCAAGCTGATGCTCTGGCCAAACTGGTGAAACACTTTGGTTGGACGTGGATAGGAGCCGTCCATTCAGACTCCGATTATGGAAAAAATGGCATGGCCTCTTTTCTAGAAGCAGCACTGAGAGAGGAGATCTGTGTGGAGTACATTGTATCCTTTTTTAGGACCAACCAACAGAGCAAGATCAGAAGAGTTGCAGACGTTATCCGTAGGTTTGTGCTTTTGTAGATCTAGCTTTTCATTTTGTTTTAGAATAAATTTACAAAAATGTTGGATAATTTTTTTATTGTTGGAGATCTTGATGTTTTTGTGTTTGTTTTTAAGAAATGTTTACAGTAATTAGTATCTCTAATATATGAACGAAGGGTTAAAATTGCTTATGTGCTGCAAGTTTGACCTAACACATTCTATTGCCTCTTCAGATCCACAGCGGTGGTTGTGGTGGCATTTACAGCCTCTGGTGATATGAAAGTCCTACTAGAGGAACTGGCTCGGGATCCTCCTCCACCTCGTCAGTGGATCGGGAGTGAGTCCTGGGTAACCGATCCACTCTTGATGAGCTTCAGTTTCTGTGCTGGAGCCATTGGAGTTGCCATTCAACAATCTGTAATCCCAGGTCTGAGAGACTTCCTCCTGGATCTCTCTACCTCTGAAGCGGCTGCCTCCCCACTGCTTTCTGAGTTCTGGGAGGATGCATTCAACTGCAGCCTGACAACAAGTAAGTAGTAAGTAGACCTGAAGATAATTAAATTGATTTAACTTTGATTAATGACAGCAATACTTTATCCAAATCCCATTTGTAGAGATGTATAGGTAGTCTAATTACAGAGCCAAATCAGTAGGTCTGCATGAATTTACAAAAGAAACATTCACAAGTTGTTGTTTTTTTGTTTTTGTTTTTTGTTGGAAGATAATATAAAGATTACATGATGCTAAATAATATAGTTTGAAAAACAAATGTATCTGTTTGTCTCCAGCTGCTGATTCAAACAAGAGAGTGTGTGATGGAACTGAAGATCTTAAAGCCCTTAAGAGCCCTTACACTGAAACGTCTCAGTTAAGAGTTACTAATATGATGTACAAGGCTGTTTATGCAATTGCACATGCCATTCACAATGCAGTGTGTCAGAAAAAAAGGACATCCATTCAATATGACGACTACATGAGATTGGAGCCCAAACAGGTCCGTCAGTGGATACAGAAAAATATATTTCTCTTTTCATGTATAATTACAGTCTAGCAACTTATTTAAAAACGGTGTCTCACAGTATCTCTTTGTATTTTCTTTTATTTGAAGGTTTTTGTTGAACTGAAGAAAGTAAACTTCTCCAAGAATGGTTATCATGTCTCGTTTGACGCTAATGGAGATCCTCTGGCTTTTTATGAGCTGGTGAACTGGCAGAAAAGAGAGAGTGGAGTTATTGAACTGGTAACAGTGGGATATTATGATGCTTCACTGCCAAGAGGCCAACAGTTTCAATTCAATGGGAACATAACCTGGATGGAAGGGAGAAAAGAAGTAATATCATCAAAAAGATGATTGTCTTAGCAGTAATTAATTGTTTTGATAATGTTGGTTGTAAAATAATTGAATTTCTTTTCTCTGTCTCTATGACAGATTCCAATGTCAGCGTGTTCAGAGAGTTGTCCTCCAGGAACTCATAAAGTGTTGCAGAAAGGAAAACCAATCTGCTGCTATGACTGTATACCATGTCCTGAAGGAGAGATCAGTAACATGACAGGTAATGTCAAATGTATTTTAAAATTTATCAACATCCTTGAATATTTATTTTATAAGAACACTCTTTAATTTTTGTTGTTTTAGATTATCTTCACTGCTTCCCATGTCCCAGTGAGTTCTGGCCAAATGCAAAGAGAGATGCTTGTTTCCCCAAACCTGTGGAGTTTCTTTCCTTTGATGAAATCCTGTCAATCATCCTGGCTGTATTCTCCATCAGTGGAGCCTTTCTGCATCATTACGGCATTAATTTTCTTCTATCATAGAACAACTCCCATTGTCAGAGCCAACAACTTCGAACTGAGCCTCCTGATGCTCTTTGCTTTATTTCTGTGTTTCATATGTTCATTGACTTTCATTGGAGCCCCCTCTGAGTGGTCCTGCATGCTGCGCCACACAGCGTTTGGCATCACATTTGTTCTCTGTATCTCCTGTGTTCTTGGCAAAACTATAGTAGTTCTAATGGCCTTTAAAGCTACACTTCCTGGTAGTAATGCTATGAAATGGTTTGGTCCTGTACAACAAAGAATGACTGTTGTGTCTGTAACCTTTATACAAGTTATCATATGTATCATCTGGTTGGTTGTGAGTCCTCCATTCCCAGTGAAAAATCTGACCACCTACAAGGAGAAGATCATCCTGGAATGTGCGTTAGGCTCTGCTGTTGGTTTCTGGGCTGTGCTCGGCTACATCGGCCTGCTGGCTGTGTTTTGCTTTGTGTTAGCTGTTCTAGCTCGGAAACTACCTGATAATTTCAACGAAGCCAAGATGATAACCTTCAGCATGTTGATATTCTGTGCCGTCTGGATCACCTTCATCCCAGCTTATGTCAGCTCTCCTGGAAAATTTACTGTGGCTGTGGAGATATTTGCTATTCTGGCCTCCAGTTTTGGACTCATACTGTGTATATTTGCTCCAAAGTGTTTCATTATTTTGTTTCAGCCAGAGAAAAACACCCAAAAAATATTTGAAAAACAACTGATGGTAAATTATCTAAGGAATAGCAGCAAAATTACAGAAGAAGTGTATTATCAATTGAATTCCTAAACACTCCAAACTCTTTGCAGGTATTTTAGAAATTTTTAACTTGGAAGTTTAATTTGTAACAGTTTTCAATTGATCTCAATATCAATGCATTTAATTTGTCACCTACGTTTATGTTATTAGTTTCACCAGACTTTATGTGTCTATTTTATAGTAGGGCATTTTTATTATGGGTAGATTTTAGTAACTACTTCATATAGTATCATTGTGATTTTTATTGACCAGTGCAGGTATAACTTTTATAGAAATATGTTTATCACTTTTACCCATACATTATGAGTCCATTGGTCTGATCAAATGTTGTTTTTCTTTTGTTCATTGTTTTCTTTTTGTACATGCATACATGCAATAAAAACTAAATTCTATTTTGGCAAGAGATTTCAATCTGTAAATGTCATTTTATTCAGTCTGGCAGTGCTTACTATTTTCCTCAGTGACTTTGTGTGTAACTTTTGTAATGTCATGAGTAACTTGGAAAAGAAGCCACTCCATTGTAAAGTCTCACTCAAACCGGTCTGATTTGGTTCCAGCCCTGCTGTGAACTTCTCCCTTAATGTCTGTTGCTCTCTGTCGTGACTAACATCTCCATGCAGTGGCGCTCAGAAATGGAGAACCTGGAAGTTAGGTTCTCCATTTGAACCTAACTTCAACATAATTGTTTTGAGTTCAAAACAATTATGTTTTGAACTCAACATAATTGTGTCTTATAGAAACATGATGAAAACTATTTAGATTAGTTGATTATTTGGAATACAAATAAATCTATATTGTGGCACTTTATTTATTTCTTCTTTTTTATGTGGGTATATGAAATGCAATCAAAAGATGCAAACAAATATCCTCGCATTAATTTATTTACATAGATTTTCTAAACACAGAGTCAAAATACACATCTTTCATAGTTCCGGAGTTTCACACCGAATGAACACAACACTAAAACTCCAAAAGAATGACCAGAGATGCACCAGTCCTCGCTTCCTCATTGCGTGCCTGATCTTCAGAGAAAAGTGCTGTTTGCAATCCTGACACTGCTCAAGATTAAACTCATAAAAACACTCCTCCCCAATGTGGAGCTTTCTGATAGCTGATGGCATGTTTGCATGCTGTCATCCAGTGCTTGGAAATAAATTCAGGAGCAGTTTCTTGCAAAAATGATAAACGGTATTTGTTTAAAACAAGAACATTACTCGTCATGGCGAGACAAGTTACATTAGGATTGCTAAAGAACAGATTAGCTAACGGAAATGAATCTGGCTGGAGCAAATGTAGAGAGTTTCAATCTTGGCAGGAAAAGAAAATGCCTTCCTTAAAGAGCAACTTTCAACAAGGAACAAGGAATTTTAGCAATCTTGAAAGCATAGTCTGTTTAGCTAAAAGATTTGTAGTTCAATGTCAGCTGAAGATTTATTAAAGACTTTGTAGAATTAATTTAATTTGCATGGATTACACAGTCAGATGCAGTCCTGTGCATATCTTAATGTTATAATTTTTATATGTTTAAATGTTTTATTTTTTATGTTTTATATTTGTCCTTTCTGGTCATATTTATAAGAATTCACAGTCTCTTTTTTTTTTTTTTTTGTAATCTTTTTACCTTTTATTTATTGCATGGGATCAGGAACCTTGAAGTCATTTTGATGCCAGTTCCTACTGGCTTTGTTTGGTACAGTCAGTGCTTTCATACTCGTTTGGTATTGCTTATCATTTACCATTTACGGTTTTTTAGTAGGCATTTTTAATGACCAGTTTCATTGTTCTACACATTATGTTTACACAATAACAATAAAAATTTTAATTATTTTAAAGGTGCTGTTATTAAAATGTTACGGTTTTTATATAGTTAGTCCAACTTTTATTTTTTATTTATGTCAATTGTTTTTCTCCATGTCACTCACCTTTGCCATTGATAATCATTTTCTTTGGGTAGTATTTGGTTTGCATGATGATGTCCTCAATGACAATGTTGTGGAAAAATACAGAAAGAACCAGTCTACAAACCAAGACTTTCATTAACTTCATTTGGTTTACAATGGTTGATTTGGTAATTTTCTTTTACGTGCGCTTATCCTTATCTGAAACAGCGGATGTATGATAAAAAAAAAAAAAAAAAAAAATCAAGTGGACGTAAGGGTATTGCTCTTACTTCAACGAAATAAGAATTCCATGCTTGTGTAAATGGCGATTCTGAAATTGTCATTTAGACAATTACTCATCATTTAGAGATGAGTAATTGGATGTAGAGGCTGGAGGATCTAACTTGAATAAAAGAGAAAAATGTGTTTTAAAATTCAAGTCAGAGTCAATTCACATCACAGCTATAAGTTGTAATAAGTGTTTCAAAACAACACTTCAAAAATCATCTACATATTTTGTGATTTAGAGACCATTCTTCTAATAAGATTACATCATTGTTTGTTCATTAAATATTTCTTGTTGTTCTTCTCTGGCTGAAACAAAATAATGTAACACTTTGGAGCAAATATACACAGTATGAGTCCAAAACTGGAGGCCAGAATAGCAAATATCTCCACAGCCACAGTAAATTTTCCAGGAGAGCTGACATAAGCTGGGATGAAGGTGATCCAGACGGCACAGAATATCAACATGCTGAAGGTTATCATCTTGGCTTCGTTGAAATTATCAGGTAGTTTCCGAGCTAGAACAGCTAACACAAAGCAAAACACAGCCAGCAGGCCGATGTAGCCGAGCACAGCCCAGAAACCAACAGCAGAGCCTAACGCACATTCCAGGATGATCTTCTCCTTGTAGGTGGTCAGATTTTTCACTGGGAATGGAGGACTCACAACCAACCAGATGATACATATTAAAACCTGAATGAGTGCAAGACCCACGACAGTCATCCTTTGCTGTGTTGGGCCAAACCATTTCATAGCATTACTACCAGGAAGTGTAGCTTTAAAGGCCATTAGAACCACTATAGTTTTGCCAAGAACACAGGAGATACAGAGAACAAATGTGATGCCAAACGCTGTGTGGCGCAGCATGCAGGACCACTCAGAGGGGGCTCCAATGAAAGTTAATGAACATAAGAAACACAGAGTCAGAGAGAAGAGCAGCAGGAAGCTCAGCTCAGAGTTGTTGGCTCTGACAATGGGAGTTGTTCTGTGATGGAAGAAAATCACTGCTGTCATGATGGCCAACAAGGCTCCACTGATGGAAAATGTAGCCAAGATGATTGACAGGACTTCATCGAAGGAAAGAAACTCCACAGGTTTGGGGAAAACAAGTGTCTCTTTTTGCATTTGGCCAGAACTCTGTGGGGCATGGGAAGCAATCAGGAGAATCTGAAAAAACAAATCAAACAAACAAACAAAGGACATTAAAGGATATAATTATGTTTGACATATATTTGACATTACCTGTCATGTTACTGATCTCTCCTTCAGGACATGGTATACAGTCATAGCAGCAGATTGGTTTTCCTTTCTGGAGCACTTTATGAGTTCCTGGAGGACAACTCTCTGAACACACTGACACTGGAACCTGGAACACAAATAGATAAAAAGAAAATAGTGTTTTAGGAAGAGTTTTGATAAAAGTTAATTTGCTACATTGTTATTCCTTCCTTACTTGTGTCCCACCTTCCACCCAGCTTATGTTCCTGTTGATTTGAAACTCCTGGCCTCTTGGCAGTGAAGCATCATAATATCCCACTGTTACCAGTTCAATAACTCCACTCTCACTCTTCTGCCAGTTCACCAGCTCATAAAAAGCCACCGGATCCCCATTAGCATCAAACAACACATGGTAGCCATTCTTTGAGAAGTTTACTTTTTGTAATTCAATTAAAACCTTCAAATGAAAATCGCACATTATGTGAATATAATTTTTCAATTAAATGAATTTTACATGAAGTCACCATTCTAATGGCTCAATTAAAATTCTAATGAATGACCTTTTTGGGCTCCAGTCCAATGTGTTCGTCACATTGAACAGTTGCATTTTTTTCTTCACACACTGCATTGTGAATGGCATGTGCTATTGCATAAACAGCCTTGTACACCATGTTAGTGATTCTTAACTGAGACGTTTCGGTGTACGGGCTCTTAAGGGTTTGTAGATCTTCTGTTCCATCACATTTTCTCTTGTTTGGATCAGCAGCTGAGGAAAAACAAATCAGAGATAAATGGAGAGGGCAGCATCTCATGGTAATTGTTAAAATGGAAAAAAAAGTAAAATCCCACTACAGATTCATATGTAAATACATAACTATTGCATTTCACGTTCTAACAAACTCCAAACTAAACAAAGGCAAAAGTGAAAGAAAAAAATCCGCATGGTGTCATGCAAATTGTCTGCCCTACAAATTTCTGCTTAAAAATCTGAACAGGGTAATATATTCATATAATATATTCCAGATAAAATAATATTAAATAAAATACATGGAATAAAAGAATCCGATCTAGGGTTTTTATTAGAGAGAACATAGTACATTAACAAAACTTTTACTTTGGTGAGATGCTATAGAATGTTTTCAATGTCATTGTATATCTGTATGCAGGTCTTTGACTTTGAGTTTTGTGCCCCATTTAATACAAAAAGAACACCTAAGAGGAATAGAGTCATTTGTATTGATAATGAAAAATGCTTTTTTTTCTTTCACTGTTTTGGCTAAATAAAATAAAAAAAAACCTTCTCACTTTCTGTCAGGCTGCAGTTGAATGCATCCTCCCAGAACTCAGTCAGCATTGAGGAGGCAGCCACCTCAGAGAGAGAGAGACCGAGAAGGAAGTCTCTCAGACCTGGGATGACAGATTGCTGAATAGCTACACCGATGGCTCCAGCACAGAAACTGAATCTCATCAGGTTTGAGTCAGTTATCCAGGCTTCGCTCGCGATCCACTGACGAGGTGGAGGAGGATCCCGGGCCAGTTCCTCCAGCAAGACTTTCATTTCTCCAATAGCTGTAAACGCTACAACAACCACTGCTGTTGAACTGAAAAGACAGAGCCAAATGTCTAGAGCTCAGACTGAGGTAATCTTTAAAATTATATTCAAATTACAAAATTGACAGGGAAAAAAAAAAATCAATGTACAAACCTACGGATAACATCTGCAACTCTTTGGATCTTACTTTGTGGGTTGCTTCTATAAAAAGATTCAATGTACTCCACACAGATCTCCTCTCTCAGAGCTGCCTTAAGAAAAGAGGCCATGCCATTATTTCCATAATCTGAGTCTGAGTGTACAACACCTATCCACGTCCAACCAAAGTGTTTCACCAGTTTGGCCAGAGCATCAGCTTGGTAATGGTCACTGGGAATCGTTCTGAAAAAAGTTGGGAATTGTTGTTTGTCTGAAAGGCAGGCACAAGTGGCAAAGTGGCTCACCTATAGCAAAAACAAAAAGAAGGGAAATATTAGGAAGGGTAGAATAAATTGACACATTTGATCGATTTAGACTAATCACCAGAGGAATGTTGAAGGGCCCCATGATGCGTGACATGCTGATGGATGGAGTGGATCCAGAGTCTCCCACAGCAGCCACCACCACTCCAGACTGGGAACAGTTATCTCCTCTGTAAACCACAGGATCCTGACCGTTTGCCAGCTGAAAAGCAACATGCACCGAGACCGGCACCGAGACGCAGGAATCATAGAGACGATATCCGAGCTTGATGCCGGGCAGCAGCTCTGTGCTGTTGTTTATCTCCTCAATGGCAAAGATCATTGTGCGGAAGAATCGCAGCCCCCGGGCATTGAAGCTGAAGAAAATTATGGAGTTGTAACAGCCATACAAAAGCTGTAAAAAAGGGCTCATGAAATTCAAAAGACATTTCAATGTGCAAAACATTAAATTGTTGCATAATTTTATGCAAATCACCCTTGCATCAAAACTAAAATATTCAATCTATTCAGCGACATTCACTGTATTATCAAACCTGTTAAACAAGTTTTAACAGGTTTAAACCATCTACTTATCTGAAATATTAAAAAAAAAAACAACTTAAAACACACGCTTTTCTCTAACCAACACCGAACATGATTTCAACAAGACATTTAAATACAAAATATGACAATATAAGCTTCATTTCAATTTCCAAAAACAGATGCAGTACAGTACAAAAAAAAACATTTGCCTCAAAAGGAGCCCGGAATAAAAAGGGATATTTAAAGATTGATATTTTAGAGTTATGTTGAAATTTGATTTTGTAATTCTAAAATAATTTAACAATAAAACATGGATTGAAGACAGGAGCACTTTTCAATAACAACATGCTATTGTAACACCAAGAACGTGAAGACAAACTTAGCATAAAACGTGAAACAAACCCATAACATCATCTTCCTTCTTACTAACCTTCCTGTGCATCTCGGAGCCTCAGGCTTGGTGGTGTAATTATAAATCACTGTGTAAAGTTGGTAATGAATAGAGGAAACCCCTCCAATGATCAAGTCGCCATCTTTTGAAAACGCAGGTGAACGAGGCGTACCCAGCAGAGTACACCTGATGAATGAAGCTTCAGTGCTGACTTCAGCAACTTTAAAAGCCTCTGCAAGCTCGGTCTTGTATTTCAGAACATTTACAAACCCACCCAGCAGAACCTGTGACATCAGCTCCAACAAGCTGACAATGAATCTCGGATCTACAAGAAAAGTCCACATCTCTGCTCCTTGGTCTCCTTCAGACGGGTGTAATTGTCGTTTTAAAGTTTTATAAGCGCCTACCTCTTGTCACGGGTTGGAAAGAGGGTGGGTTCACATCCATCTACTTATCTGAAATGATATTTCAGATAACTTACATTCAGCTTCACCTTAGTTTACCTTTAATTTAGCATTGTACATATTATGAAAAAAAAATATATATTGGAAAAGGTAAAGTTCTTTGTGAACTTTATCTTTGGTTAAAGTTCACAACTGAATTTGAGGTACAAAGAAAATTGTAATTTTTTGTAAAAAGGAAGCATACAGGTTGAAACTGTGGAAATATTGTTCATGCATAAAAAATAAGTTTAATCAAAACCACTTTGATTAAGTGGTTTTCCCAATAGACACTTTGAATGATGTTGAGTGTTACAAGTTTTTAAGTAATGGGATTGTCACCCAGCTCAATAGACTATGATATCTGTAACTACTGTGTAGAACTATGGCAGAGCCAAACATATAAAACTACAAACCATTGTGGATTATATCCATCCATCCATCCATCCATCCATCCATCCATTTTCCATCACCCTTCTCCCTAACGGGGTCGGGAGTTGCTGGTGCCTATCTCCAGCTGCGTTCCGGGCGAGAGGCGGGGTACACCCTGGACAGGTCGCCAGTCTGTCGCAGGGCAACACAGAGAGACAAACAGGACAAACAACCAGACACACACACACTCACACCTAGGGAGAATTTGGGAAGGCCAATTACCCACGCATGCACAGGGAGAACATGCAAACTCCGTGCAGAAAGACCCCGGGCCGGGAATCGAACCCAGGACCTTCTTACTGCAAGGCAACAGCGCTACCCACTGCGCCACAGTGCAGCCCTGTGGATTATATGGGAAAACTAAATGCTAAGCTATTTCTCCCATTTGCAATGAAGCCTTAAGGCTACTTTTGCTATGATTCCTCATTCTCTTCTTTTGTCTTCGTCAGAGGTGTCACTGCTGTTCTTCCCAGAGGCGGGGTCACCCCATCAATGTACTGACGAGCCGACACTGCCCCCTGCTGCTGACTTACAGCTGGAGGACGTCGCTTCAGGTACAACCGCTCCCGAAACTCCACTGCCTCCACGATCCAACGCTGACATCTCCTGCAGTCCCTGCGAATGATTTTGGCCCTTCCTAATCCATAACGTGGTATTACAGTGGTCCGCCAAAGCTGACGCTTCTCTTGGTTTTGCACTTTCATAAACCTTCATGCTGTAAAATGGCTGCCATCAACCCTACATGACCCCAGACACTTGTTACAGCATTTCCCACACCTACACATGTCTTAAAAAGACAACATTTCCATATTGGGGCAATAAATCCTACTGATGTAGATACTGACAGATTATTAGGACAATCAGCTACTATAGAACAGGTATGTTCATAAGGTCCTCCCAAAGCAAAAGTAATTTGCTGCGCAATCTTTGCTGTTCCAGAAGAGTACAAAAGATTAAAAAATCACAACCATAAATCCATTCTTTCTCTTTTGTTAAATTTGAGATCAGGTTGTGGAGCAGCAGCCTAAGCAGAGGTGCAGATCTCCCTTCCCCTGGCCAGCTGCCTGTCTGGCAGTCATACCAGCAGTAGTTTTCTTCTATTTACATTTACAAGTATGTCTTTTTCATGATTTATGATCTATCTTTTGATAGATCATAAAACTGCTTGCTGGAGGAATGTTTTCCTTGACTACGCTTTTAACAACCTTTATAAGTTTCTAGAACTTCACTGGATCATGGCAATTCTATGATATGCATTCTTTCTTTTGGCATTTGCCAGGAACGTTTTTCTACGTTTTTTACTCTGGAGATGTTTCCCTGAGGCCAACAAAGGCCAACACAGCCACAACACTTAAAAAACAATAATCTCACGGTCGTCGCTGCCTCTTCGTTCATTTTGTATGGAACTTGAGCGATGAGGCGAAAGTCACTTGCCCTCCTCCAGCAAAGCGACCGCCGAAAGGCAAGCATGTGGAATTTTGAGCTCGTACACGTTAATGACGCAACACAAGGAAGTGGAACATTTTTCAACTGTTGTCACTCCTGTCGATGCCACTTTGCGATGGGTTCACCTGAAATGATGGTAAACATTTGCCGTTTGCTACAGTTCACCGTTTCCTGTGTTGTCTCACTATTACGACCCAAAATATCAGACAGGCATGGTGTGGTATTTTGCTTCCTAAAATGTCAACAAAAATAAAAAATTTTTTTTAGAACAAGACTATTTTCAAAGGTGATAAAATGTAGGGAGGAAATATATAGAACTAAATCCCAAGTCGTCAATGTCGTACGTGGGTTGAACGAACATGTGACGTAAATGAGGGAGGTTTATAAAGCCAGGAAAAACAGAGTTACTCTCAAAAGATAACTTTGAGGGATGGAGATCTGGGCTGTTTTTATTAGCTTGAGATTAGGAGTGATTTTATTGGAGCTGAGTTCAGTGGTTTGCCTTAGCGGGGCTGTGAATGGCTTAAATCAAAAGTTTAACCCTATAGGGGTTGACGTCTCGACTGAGGCTTCATCTTTGAAATGTTCACTCCAGGGTGGCACTCGCTCACCTGAATTCTCACAGGATGGAGACTTTGTTATTGGAGGTGTTTTCTCAATTCATTACCAGCATAATACAATGATTTATAATTACACCTTCAAGCCCAAGCCTCTGAGGTGCACTGGCAGGTTAGTATGAGTGACAGACTGAAAACATCAAATGTATGATGCATGTTTGCTGCGATGGTTGGTGATAGAAATCTTAGATTTTTATTTCTTTACAAATTTTGTCTCATCTTAGACATAAACATTTCAATCTAAATATTTACAATTCTTCAGATTTCTTACGATTTGAAATACGACAGAGACCATTTTGATTCATTGACCCAATTGCATACAACTGTTCCTTACATAATCAATGTCTTTTGAATTTATTCAACTTTTTTTCAATTTAATGTAAATTTAATGTAAACATCAGCGATAGCCTGCTTGATTTTTTTACAGCTTGAATGTCAGGAGTTTGCGCTTCTCTCGTGCAATGGTCTTTGCCATTGATGAGATTAACAACAGCACAGAGCTGCTGCCTGGCATCAAACTTGGATATCAGATCTATGACTCTTGTGTCTCGGTGCCTGTGGCAGTGCACATCGCATTTCAACTAACAAACCGCCAGGACCCAGTGTTTTACAAAGGAGATAACTGCTCACAGTCTGGAGTGGTGATGGCTGCTGTTGGAGACTCTGCATCCACTCCATCCATCGGCATATCCAGCATTGTTGGGTCCTTCAACATCCCTCTGGTGAGCTCTCTGAATTTATTGAAAACTGCAATTCTGAAATGTTCTTGTATTGATAACTAATTTATACTGTAGGTGAGCTACTTTGCCACTTGTGCCTGCCTGTCAGACAAACAACAATTCCCGACTTTTTTCAGAACGATTCCCAGTGACCATTACCAAGCTGATGCTCTGGCAAAGCTGGTGAAACACTTTGGTTGGACATGGATAGGTGTTGTACACTCAGACTCAGATTATGGAAATAATGGCATGGCCTCTTTTCTTGAGGCAGCTCTGAGAGAGGAGATCTGTGTGGAGTACACTGAATCTTTCTTCAGAACTGACCCGCAGAGCAAGATCCAAAGAGTTGCAGATGTTATCCGTAGGTTTGTACATTGATTTTTTTCCCTGTCAATTTTGTAATTTGGACACAATTTTAAAGATTACCTCAGTCTGAGCTCTAGACATTTGGCTCTGTCTTTTCAGTTCAACAGCAGTGGTTGTTGTAGCGTTTACAGCTATTGGAGAAATGAAAGTCTTGCTGGAGGAACTGGCCCGGGATCCTCCTCCACCTCGTCAGTGGATCGCGAGCGAAGCCTGGATAACTGACCCAAATCTGATGAGATTCAGTTTCTGTGCTGGAGCCATCGGTGTAGCTATTCAGCAATCTGTCATCCCGGGTCTGAGAGACTTCCTTCTCGGTCTCTCTTCCTCTGAGGCGTCTGCCTCCCCAGTGCTGACAAAGTTCTGGGAGGATGCATTCAACTGCAGCTTGACAGAAAGTGAGATTCTTTTTAAATTGTTATTTAAAAAAAACACTTTGTTCAAAATGCAAAAGGATTTTAAAATTTTCTTTATGCAATTGAAAACAATATGTCTCCAGTGTAGCATGTTTTGAAACAATTTTATTTCTTTGCAATTCGTAATGTTTACGTATTTAAATGTTGCCTAATAAATAGAACATATTAATATATTTGTTTAGCTTTCTCAGACAAGAGAGCGTGTGATGGAACTGAAGATCTCAACACCCTAAAAAGCTCGTACACAGAAACATCTCAGTTAAGAATCACTAACATGGGTGTACAAGGCTGTTTATGCTGTAGCACATGCCATCCAGAATGCAGTTTGTAACAAAACAAATGGATTATTGCAATGTGACAAACATGTCAGACTGGAACCCAAACAGGTCAGAATATTGCACATTTACAAGTTTTCATGAACCATCACAGAATGGTCATTTATTTCCAGAGTCCATCTCAGTTTCTGTCTCTTTTCTTACCTTAAAGGTTCTTAAAGAATTAAAGAAAGTAAACTTCTCCAAAAATGGTTACCATGTCACATTTGATGCCAATGGCGATCCTGTGGCTTTTTATGAATTAATAAACTGGCAGAAAAGTGAGAGTGGAGTTATTGAACTGGTAACGGTGGGATATTATGATGCATCATTGCCAAAGGGCCAGGAGTTTCGAATCAACAGAAACTTAACCTGGTTGGATGGTGGGATACAAGTAATAAGCCTAAAGACTTCACAGAACAAATGGCTTGTCAAAGCTGCTTTCAGACCTTAAGATTTTCTCTGTATGACAGGTTCCAGTGTCAGTGTGTTCAGAGAGTTGTCCTCCAGGAACTCATAAAGTGTTGCAGAAAGGAAAACCAATCTGCTGCTATGACTGTATACCATGTCCTGAGGGAGAGATCAGTAACATGACAGGTAAAATCTAATGTGCTTAACATATATACAAATCCCTTGATATTCACATTTTATATTCAGAACTTTTGCTTTAATTTTGTGTCTAGATTCTCCTGATTGCTCCCCATGCCCCAGAGAGTTCTGGCCAAATGCAAAGAGAGATGCTTGTTTCCACAAACTTGTGGAGTTTCTTTCCTTCGATGAAATCCTGTCAATCATCCTGGCTGTATTCTCTGTTAGTGGAGCCTTTCTTGCTGTCATAACAGCAATGATTTTCTTCTACTTTAGGGCAACTCCCATTGTCAGAGCCAACAACTCTGAGCTGAGCTTCCTGCTGCTCTTCTCTCTGACTCTGTGTTTCTTATGTTCATTAACTTTCATTGGAGCCCCCTCTGAGTGGTCCTGCATGCTGCGCCACACAGCGTTTGGCATCACATTTGTTCTCTGTATCTCCTGTGTTCTTGGCAAAACTATAGTGGTTCTAATGGCCTTTAAAGCTACACTTCCTGGTAGTAATGCTATGAAATGGTTTGGTCCAACACAACAAAGAATGACTGTCATGTTTCTCACCTTAATTCAAGTTTTAATATGTATCATTTGGTTGGTTGTGAGTCCTCCATTCCCAGTGAAAAATCTGACCACCTACAAGGAGAAGATCATCCTGGAATGTGCGTTAGGCTCTGCTGTTGGTTTCTGGGCTGTGCTCGGCTACATCGGCCTGCTGGCTGTGTTTTGCTTTGTGTTAGCTGTTCTTGCTCGGAAACTACCTGATAATTTCAACGAAGCCAAGATGATAACCTTCAGCATGTTGATATTCTGTGCCGTCTGGATCACCTTCATCCCAGCTTATGTCAGCTCTCCTGGAAAATTTACTGTGGCTGTGGAGATATTTGCTATTCTGGCCTCCAGTTTTGGTCTCATACTGTGTATATTTGCTCCAAAGTGTTTCATCATTTTGTTTCAGCCTGAGAAGAACACTAAGAAATATTTAATGAATAAAAATTAAAATGTCTCTCACAGTCATGAAGAGATTGTGAGAAAACAACAGAAAATAAGTAATATTGTTTTGTTTTGTTTTCTTGTTTATAAAAGAGCTTTAATCCTTATTTGTCACAGACAGAAATATTCAGGAAGATCCGTGTTGATCTGTTGTTCTGCTGTCATCATAATATGCTAGTTTATAGTCAAATGAAAGTTATTGGAAGAATTTGGATGTAATTTTGTTTTAGCTTTTCTATATATTTCTGTTAATGAATTTATTTCACTTGTTTTTTGCTCGTACAAAAATCATTTATGGGAAATTACAAGGCAGCACTGGGAGTTCAGAAATGATTTCCTGCTTAATCACCATCAGATTGTACCACAAATTGTATTTGTATGTCTCTTAAACCTGAAAATACAAATTAGTCATAATATCTCATGTACAAGGTTCCAAAATTGCCAGCTAATGGGGGTTTTATTGCACATCTGATTTGTGGCACTTCCATGTGATTAATCAGACATATAACAAATAATATTTAATGTGTCTGCAAACAGAACAGTCATGTTGAATTTTATTTGAGTTTCATGTTATTAACGTGTTCATGCGTCATAATTCTGCAGCAGAGGAAGAAAGATGTGCTATATCCAGACGTGAATATATGTTATTTGTTTTAAAGCCTTTTTTTATGTAATCCAACAAAACATTACATCAATGCATTAAAAGAACATTAAACCTTGTGCAAATTTTGTTGAATCTCAAGCCTGTTCTCTAAATTGACACCTGTAGACTAAAAGTATGACAAATAAAAAAATAAATTAAGAATTAAAACATAAATGTTCCTAGAAATATATTTATGGAATGTATACAGACATTTCTGACAAAATGTAAGAAGTTGAAATTCACTGTATCTGATATAATGGCAAAATTATTAAAATTAATTTACATACTTGTTTTTGGTTTTAGTTTTTGTTCATTAAATGTTTCTTGGTGTTCTTATAAGGTTGAAACAAAATGATAAAACACTTTGGAGCAAATATACACAGTATGAGTCCAAAACTGGAGGCCAGAATAGCAAATATCTCCACAGCCACAGTAAATTTTCCAGGAGAGCTGACATAAGCTGGGATGAAGGTGATCCAGACGGCACAGAATATCAACATGCTGAAGGTTATCATCTTGGCTTCGTTGAAATTATCAGGTAGTTTCCGAGCTAGAACAGCTAACACAAAGCAAAACACAGCCAGCAGGCCGATGTAGCCGAGCACAGCCCAGAAACCAACAGCAGAGCCTAACGCACATTCCAGGATGATCTTCTCCTTGTAGGTGGTCAGATTTTTCACTGGGAATGGAGGACTCACAACCAACCAAATGATACATATTAAAACTTGACAAAATGTGAGAGACACGACAGTCATTCTTTGCTGTGTTGGACCAAACCATTTCATAGCATTACTACCAGGAAGTGTAGCTTTAAAGGCCATTAGAACCACTATAGTTTTGCCAAGAACACAGGAGATACAGAGAACAAATGTGATGCCAAACGCTGTGTGGCGCAGCATGCAGGACCACTCAGAGGGGGCTCCAATGAAAGTTAATGAACATAAGAAACACAGAGTCAGAGAGAAGAGCAGCAGGAAGCTCAGCTCAGAGTTGTTGGCTCTGACAATGGGAGTTGTTCTGTGATGGAAGAAAATTAATCCTGTAATGATGGCCAGAAAGGCTCCACCAACAGAGAATCCAGCCAGGATGATTGACAGGATTTCATTGAAGGACAGAAACTCCACAAGTTTGGGAAAACAAGCATCTCTCTTTGCATTTGGCCAGAACTCCTTGGGGCATGGGAAGCAGTCAGGAGAATCTAACAAAATAATAGCATTAAAAAATAATCCTTAATTGATTTTTTTTGAAGATATGGATGCATATAAAATATATTTGACTTTACCTGTCATGTTACTGATTTCTCCTTCAGGACATGGTATACAGTCATAGCAGCAGATTGGTTTTCCTTTCTGCAACACTTTACGACTTCCTGGAGGACAACTCTCTGAACACACTGACACTGGAACCTAACATTGAAAAAATAAGCAAAATGAAATTATTTGAACTTTTTTTGAAAGCATCTTTCACGAATCTATCTTCAACATCCTAATCTAAGAAAATACTGTTTAGGGCTATTACTCGTGTGCCACCTTCCACCCAGGTTATGTTCCTGTTGATATGAAACTCCTGGCCTCTTGGCAGTGAGGCATCATAATATCCCACTGTTACCAGTTCAATAACTCCACTCTCTCTTTTATGCCAGTTTACCAGCTCATAAAAAGCTATTGGGTCCCCATTAACATCGAATGACACATGATAGCCATTTCGAGAAAAATTCACTTTCTTTAGTTCAGTTAAAACCTATGAACCAAGGAAAGGAGACAATAAGAAATCAATAGTTTGGTTATAAATTAATAAAAAATAAATTTATAACTGACTTAAAACTCTGGCATTTACTTATTATTCAAGCTGACCTGTTGGGGCTCCAGTCTGATGTGTTTATCACATTGTGTGGTTGTGTTTGTTTCCTCACATATTAGATTGTGAATGGCATGTGCTACAGCATAAACAGCCTTGTACACCATGTTAGAAACTCTTAACTGAGATGTTTCAGTGTACGGGCTTTTCAGGGCTTTAAGATCTTCAGAACCGTCACATTTTCTCTTGTCTGGATCAGCAGCTGCAGAGACATACAAAAGCAACAAGTGAAGTTCCATGATTATAAACCTCATAATTAGCTTTTAATTTAACAGTCATTAATCAGTTTTGTACTTTTTCCTATGTTGAATGACGTAGGTGATCTCAGTGAGGTTTTTCAATTTAAGACAAAACAATGTTGATGTCAAAAGCCAAATACCATTAAAAATATATATCTTGGTAGAAAAAGTAACAATTGCTTCATGAAAATTCAAAAATATGAAAATATATATGTATATATATATATATATATATATATATATATATATATATATATATACGGTATATATGCTCCACAATGTACATAATGAAATACATGGTCATTATCTGGAGTAGGATACTACTCCAGATAATCATTTTCGAGACATTTTAGGATAAAATGCTTAATTTAAAATGCTTTTAAATAACCATATGTTTGGGAAACAGAAAATAATACCTATGGTGAAATGTCAAAAAATAACAACCTAATAAAGCAACATAGGAAAAATCTTGTTTAAAACATACAGAAATACATTGACCTTTTTTAATAAAAAAAAAAAAAAATTCTCACTTTTTGTCAGGCTGCAGTTGAACGCATCCTCCCAGAATTCAGTCAGTACCGGAGAGGCAAACACTTTTGACGGAGAGAGATCCAGCAGGAAGTCTCTCAGACCTGGGATGACAGCTTTCTCAATGGCCATACCGACAGCACCGGCACAGAAACTGAAGCTCATCAGGTCAGAGTCAGTGATCCAGGCTTCGCTCGCGATCCACTGACGAGGTGAAGGAGGATCTGAGGCCAACTCCTTCAAAAGGACTTTTAAATCACCAACAGCAGTAAATGCCAGAACAACCTTTGCTGTTGATCTGAAGAGACATGCAATATGTTGATTACATTATTTAGTACTTAAACATAAGCAAATCATTTTGAAGATAAAACAGTTATGAGACCGCTGATCATGTGTAGTTTCAGGATTCAGTCTATCTGAAAAGACACTACAAAGGAAAACACAATTGTTCATGAATTCAAATTTAAAGGAAACACTGAAGAATCACAGTGTTCATTCATAAACTTTTTCTCCGATATTAACTTAAAATTTCCGACATGCATGCAAAAGTAACAGACTTACTAACCTACGGATAACATTGGCAACTCTTTGGATCTTGCTCGCTGGATCAGTTCTGAAGAAAGATTCAATGTACTCCACACAGATCCCCTCTCTCAGTGCTGCTTCTAGAAAGGATGCCATGCCATTATTTCCATAATCCGAGTCTGAGTGGAGGGCTCCTATCCAAGTCCAACCAAAGTGTTTCACCAGCTTGGCCAGAGCATCAGCTTGGTAATGGTCACTGGGAATCGTTCTGAAAAACGTCGGGAATTGTTGTTTGTCTGAAAGGCAGGCACAAGTGGCAAAGCTGCTGACCTATAAAGATAAGACCAAAGCCAGGTGAATACTTGCACAGAGCTATTTTAAAAAATCCAGCTTACAATAAATTTACACAACCTACCAGTGGAATTTTGAAAGATCCCATGATACGTGACATGCTAATGGAAAGAGAGGATCCCAGGTCTCCGACGGAAGCCACCACCACACGAGATTGGGAGCAATTACCATCTTTGTAGAACACTGGGTCCTCACCGTTCAGTAGCTGGAAGGCCACATCCACTGAAACTGGCACTGAGACGCAGGAATCATAGATCCGATATCCAAGATTGATGCCGGGCAGCAGGTCAGTGCTGTTGTTTATCTCCTCGATGGCAAAGATAATAGTGCGAGAGAAACGCAGACCCCTGCCAGTAAGGCTGAAGAAAACATGCTGATACTTAGATGAAATTGGGGAGGAAAAAAAGAGCAAACAGATCTTCTTCTGGGCATTAAGTAATTAAAAGCAATTCATCTGTACATCAAAATATTGAAGTGCTTCCTGTCAAGGCAATACCAGGATTTCAAAACACAAAATGCATCCAAAAAACAAACTAGATCAGAAGAATCTTCTTTTTTACTTCAGCTCCAACTTAATCATATTTTCACTGTAATAACAAAAATACGCAATTTAGCTTATTGTGATAGAAAATGTTTAACGTGACTTAATTATTTGTCTCCAACATCACAGCAAAACTTTGCAACAAACACATACAAGATCAGTTTTCTAGCTGTCTTTCTTACTGACCTCCGTGAGCATCTCGGAGAGTCGGGCTGGGTGGTGTAGTTATAAATCATTGCATAATCCTGGTAATGAACGGTGGAAACACCTCCAATAACAAAGTCCCCATCTCTTGAGAATGCAGGTAAACGAGATTTACCCTGCAGAGTACATTTCACAGACGAGGTCTCAGCAATGACCCCAGAGGTCTTTGACGTTTGTTGGGAAGGAAATTGTTGGCCATTGATACGGCCAGGCAATCCAACCAGTAATGTCAGCTCTAACAATATCATAGCCAATCTTAAAGCAATAAAAATGGCCCTGATCCCCATTTGTCAAGTGTCTCTACTTGGATCTTACTGTTCTGTTTGCCGATTTATAAATCTCCTCCTCTTATACGTCAGATGATCCTTCTAAAAGAAAGTTCCCTCCCTTTGTGTTTGTTTATGATTGATTGACTTCTTTATGTAACAGACTCATGGTCCATAAAGAGATGATACACAACAAAACGACAAATAGACGAATATAACTTCCACTTTATGTTTATTAGAGAGTTTTTGCTAGTGCCGGTTCACCACTTAATGTCATAACAAATACGGGACAAAACAGGTGATATTTTACATGATCTATACACATTTTTTTTTTTTTTTTCATAAGTATGTGAACAATAGTCAATTTACTAACTTGTATGTTAATTCAAATCCATCCATCCATCCATCCATCCATCCATCCATCCATCCATCCATCCATCCATCCATCCATCCACCCACCCAACATCTTTGTCCCTAGTGGAGTCTGGAGGTGCCTGCTACAACTTATATAGAAATAATTATATAGAAATCCATTGCATAAACATGACTATTTTTTTCACACACTGGCAGATGTTTTATAAAAAATAAAAAGAACTTCCAATTTAAATTGAAACATTTTTTGTCAAAATATGAGAACATTGTACAAGAGTAGTGAATTTAACAACCATTAGACAAATGAGAATGAATTCGTTCAATATTCTTTCATTGGATGAATGTAAGTAGGCTGAAAACACTTTAATTTCTGACATATCACATTTATAGTATGTTTTTGCAATAAGAACGTTTTTTTTTTTTTTTTTTACTTTTTATTCATTAAATATTTCTTGGTGTTCTTCTCTGGCTGAAACAAAATAATGTAACATTTTGGAGCAAATATACACAGAATGAGTCCAAAACTGGAGGCCAGAATAGCAAATATCTCCACAGCCACAGTAAATTTTCCAGGAGAGCTGACATAAGCTGGGATGAAGGTGATCCAGACAGCACAGAATATCAACATGCTGAAGGTTATCATCTTGGCTTCGTTGAAATTATCAGGTAGTTTCCGAGCTAGAACAGCTAACACAAAGCAAAACACAGCCAGCAGGCCGATGTAGCCGAGCACAGCCCAGAAACCAACAGCAGAGCCTAACGCACATTCCAGGATGATCTTCTCCTTGTAGGTGGTCAGATTTTTCACTGGGAATGGAGGACTCACAACCAACCAAATGATACATATTATAACCTGAATAAATGTAAACGATACTACAGTCATCCTTTGTTGTACAGGACCAAACCATTTCATAGCATTACTACCAGGAAGTGTAGCTTTAAAGGCCATTAGAACCACTATAGTTTTGCCAAGAACACAGGAGATACAGAGAACAAATGTGATGCCAAACGCTGTGTGGCGCAGCATGCAGGACCACTCAGAGGGGGCTCCAATGAAAGTTAATGAACATAAGAAACACAGAGTCAGAGAGAAGAGCAGCAGGAAGCTCAGCTCAGAGTTGTTGGCTCTGACAATGGGAGTTGTTCTTTGATGGAAGAAAATCACTGCTGTAATGATGGCCAGAAAGGCTCCACTGACAGAGAATCCAGCCAGGATGATTGACAGGATTTCATTGAAGGACAGAAACTCCACAGGTTTGGGAAAACAAGCATCTCTCTTTGCATTTGGCCAGAACTCCTTGGGGCATGGGAAGCAATCTGGTGAATCTAACAAAATAATAGCATTGAAAAATAATCCTTAATTGATGTTTTTTGAAGATATGGATGCATATGAAACATATTTGACATTACCTGTCATGTTACTGATCTCTCCTTCAGGACATGGTATACAGTCATAGCAGCAGATTGGTTTTCCTTTCTGCAACACTTTACGACTTCCTGGAGGACAACTCTCTGAACACGCCGACACTGGAACCTAACATTGAAAAAAATCAGCAAAATGAATATATTTGAAGTTTGTTTTGAAAGCATCTTTCACGAATCTATCTTCAACCTCCTAATCTAAGAAATTACTGTTTTGGGCTATTACTTGTGTGCCACCTTCCATCCAGGTTATGTTCCTGTTGATTTGAAACTCCTGGCCTCTTGGCAGTGATGCATCATAATATCCCACTGTTACCAGTTTAATAACTCCAGTCTCTGTTTTCTGCCAGTTCACCAGCTCATAAAAAGCCACCGGATCCCCATTAGCATCAAACGACACGTGGTAGCCATTCTTTGAGAAGTTTACTTTCTTTAATTCTTTTAAAACCTTCAAAGTAAAATAAAAGAGAAAAACTGGAACAATATTCCAAAATATTTTTAAAATGAAGTGGTCTTGTTTTTAGTTGCCAATGAAAAGTTTGGAGATTTACCAGATGCACTGACTGACCTGTTGGGGCTCCAGTCCAATGTGCTTGTCACATTGAATGGTTGCATTTGTTTCTCGACACACTGCATTGTGAATGGCATGTGCTACAGCATAAACAGCCTTATACAAAATGTTAGTATTTCTTAACTGAGATGTTTCAGTGTACGGGTTTTTAAGGGTTTTAATATCTTCAGTTCCATCACATTTTCTCTTGTCTGGATCAGCAGCTGCAGAGACATACAAAAACAAGTCAAGTTCCATGATTATAAACCTTTTCAACAGTCATTAATCATTTTTGTGCTTTTCACTATGTTTAAATACGAAGGTCCTACCAATGAGGTTTTTAAATGTAAGACAAAACAATGTTCAAGACAAAAGCCAAATACCACTGAAAATATATGTATCTTTTCAAAAAATAATAATCTCATAAAGTAACATAATACAACTCTTGATAAAAAAAAAAACTTAAATACATTGATCTGTTTTAATATGTGCCATCTTTTTCCGATTAAAAAAGTTAAAAACAAGTAATGCATCAAAAATTACTTAAAAAAAAAAAAAAAAATTAATTCTCACTTTTTGTCAGGCTGCAGTTGAATGCATCCTCCCAGAATTCAGTCAGTACTGGAGAGGCAGACACTTTTGACGGAGAGAGATCCAGCAGGAAGTCTCTCAGACCTGGGATGACAGCTTTCTCAACGGCCATACCGACAGCACCGGCACAGAAACTGAAGCTCATCAGGTCAGAGTCAGTGATCCAGGCTTCGCTCGCGATCCACTGACGAGGTGAAGGAGGATCTGAGGCCAACTCCTCGAAAAGGACTTGAATATCACTAATATCCAGAAATGCCAGAACAACCTTTGCTGTTGATCTGAAGAGACATGCAATATGTTGATTACATCATTTAGTACTTAAACATAAGCGAATCATTTTGAAGATAAAGACAGTTATGACACCGCTTATTGTCTTTAGTTTCAGGATTCAGTCTATCTGAAAAGACACTACACAGGAAAACACAATTGTTCATGAATTCAAGTGTGAAGGAAACACTGAAGAATCACAGTGTTCATTCATAAACTTTTTCTCCGATATTAACTTAAAATTTCTGACATGCATGCAAAAATAAGAGACTTACTAACCTACGGATAACATTGGCAACTCTTTGGATCTTGCTCGCTGGATCAGTTCTGAAGAAAGATTCAATGTACTCCACACAGATCCCCTCTCTCAGTGCTGCTTCTAGAAAGGATGCCATGCCATTGTTACCATATTCCGAGTCTGAGTGGAGGGCTCCTATCCAAGTCCAACCAAAGTGTTTCACCAGCTTGGCCAGACCATCAGCTTGATAATGATCACTGGGAATCGTTCTGAAAAACGTCGGGAATTGTTGTTTGTCTGAAAGGCAGGCACAAGTGGCAAAGCTGCTGACCTATAAAGATAAGACCAAAGCCAGGTGAATACTTGCACAGAACTATTTTTAAAAATCCTGTTTAAAATCAAATTGCACAACCTACCAGTGGAATTTTGAAAGATCCCATGATGTGTGACATGCTAATGGAAAGAGAGGATCCCGAATCTGCAACGGAAGCCACCACCACACGAGATTGGGAGCAATTACCATCTTTGTAGAACACTGGGTCCTCACCGTTCAGTAGCTGGAAGGCCACATCCACTGAAACTGGCACTGAGACGCAGGAATCATAGATCCGATATCCAAGATTGATGCCGGGCAGCAGGTCAGTGCTGTTGTTTATCTCCTCAATGGCAAAGATAATAGTGCGAGAGAAACGCAGACCCCTGCCAATAAGGCTGAAGAAAACATGCTGATGTTTAGATGAAATTGGGGAGGAAAAAAGAGCAAACAGATCTTCTTCTGGGCATTAAGTAAGTAAACATACTTCTTTAGAACAAATCTACAAAATATAAAATTGCATCTTCCTGTGTCTTCCTGGCAGCAGCCAGTCACTGCATGTTGGCATTTTGGATCATTTCGCTCGACTTGTTTCGCTACATTTCATCTGTACAGCAAAATATTGAAGTGCTTCCTGTCAAGGCAATACCAGGATTTCAAAACACAAAATGCATCCAAAAAACAAACTAGATCAGAAGAATCTTCTTTTTTACTTCAGCTCCAACTCAATCATATTTTCACTGCAATAACAAAAATACGCAATTTAGCTTATTGTGATAGAAAATGTTGAAAGCAACTTAATTATTTGTCTCCAACATCACAGCAAAACTTTGCAGCAAACACATACAAGATAATTTTTCTACCTCTCTTTCTTACTGACCTCCGTGAGCATCTCGGAGAGTCGGGCTGGGTTGTGTAATTATAAACCATTGCGTAATCTTTGCTGTGGATGGTGGAAACACCTCCAATAACAAAGTCCCCATCTCTTGAGAATGCAGATAAACGAGATTTACCCTGTAGAGTACATTTCACAGACGAGGTCTCAGCAATGACCCCAGAGGTCTTTGACGTTTGTTCGGAAGGAAATTGTTGTTTTAAGCCATTGATACGGCCAGGCAATCCAACCAGTAATGTCAGCTCTAACAATATCATAGCCAATCTTAAAGCAATAAAAATGGCCCTGATCCCCATTTGTCAATTGTCTCTACTTGGATCTTACTGTTCTGTTTACCGATTTATAAATCTCCTCCTCTTATACGTCAGATAATCTTTCTAAAAGAAAGTGCCCTCCCTTTGTGTTTGTTTATGATTGATTAATTGCTTTATTTAACAGACTCATGGTCCACAAAGAGTTCATATACAACGAAACGACATATAGGTGAATATAACTTAAACTTTATGTTTATTAGAGAGTTTTTACTAGTGCCGGTTCACCACTTAATGTCATAACAAATATGTTACAAAACATAGGTGATATTTTACATAATCTATACAAAAATTGTTTTTGTTTTTCATTAGTATGTGAACAATAGAGGAAGGTCAGTTTACTAACTTGTATGTTTCTATGAAATGTTTTTTCATAACTTATATATCCATCCATCCATCCATTTTCTAACACCCTTGTCCCTAGTGGGGTCAGGAGGTGCCTGGTACAGCTTATATTTAAATAAGTTGTACATTTTAACCTGCTACTTTGGATACATTGTCAAGTTCAAATATGACCCTTTATATCTATCTATATATATAGGGTAAAATTCCACATAAAGGGTCAGCACTGCATAGCTGTTGACTGAACACCGCATTTGTTTAAATGCAGGGTAAGCTGAAATGTTTTAGCACAACACAATGGGGCCCTAAGCAGATGATGGTAGAGAAGGTGTTGGAGCAACTCCAAGATATACGACAAGTCCTTGGTCAACACAGAAAGAATAAAGGCAATCTTAGTCCCGCCTTGCAGGACGTTTCCGTGTTGAAGCTCATCAACGCAGCAATGAAACCAATGGCTGAATTTACAGATGTCCTCTCAAGGAAAAAATATGCCACAGTGTAATCAGGTAAACTTATGCTGCAAAGGATAGTAGGCGACTTTCTCTCTCTCTTGGCTCTGATGACAGTCAGTATTAAACAAAGTATATCCAACTGAAGGATACATCTGCAATCCAAGGCCAACATGAATCAACTTTCCTATCTTGTTTTGACGTCAGACTTCACGTTGTTTGATTTTTCACAGTTTTAACGCCCGGGATCTACGTTTCTCCCGCACAATGATCTATGCTATTGAGGAGATCAATAACAGCACAGAGCTGCTGCCCGAAATCAAACTTGGATATCAGAACTTTGATTCGTGTGCTTCTGTGCCCATGGCCGTGCACGTGGCATTTCAGCTGGCAAATGGACAGGACTCTGTGTTTCACACAGGGAGCAACTGCTCACACTCCGGAGTTGTAATGGGTGCAGTTGGAGATTCTGGATCGACACCATCGATTGGGATGTTGCGCATCATCGGATCGTTTAACGTTCCACTGGTAAATTTTTGCCCAAAAATTTCTTTTAATATACCTGTGCTTAAGTCTATTGCATTAGAAAACAATTTTTGTGCTGTGTTGTGTGTTTTTCTTTTAATATATAGGTGAGCCACTTTGCCACTTGTGCCTGCCTTTCAGACAAACAGGAGTACCCGACTTTTTTCAGAACGATTCCCAGTGACCATTACCAAGCTGATGCCCTGGCTAAGATGGTGAAACACTTTGGTTGGACTTGGATAGGAGACTCAGATTACGGAATCAACGGCATGGCGTCATTTCTTGACGCGGCACTTAGAGAGGGATCTGCGTGGAGTACATTGAATCCTACTTTCGGACTGACCCGCGGAGCAAAATCCAAAGAGTTGCAGATGTTATCCGTCGGTTTGTACATGAATAATTTTGATAAATAAATTAACTTCAGACATTTTTCATTAATACTGTGCCTATTTGCTTGCCTCAAGAATGATCAACAAAAACATGTGTAAAGTGTGATGTGTGCTAGTTTACATCAACAGAGTAAAATATCATTCCAGGTCAACTGCAATTGTTGTTGTGGCATTCACGGCCTCTGGTGATATGAGGGCACTATTGGAAGAGCTCGCTCTGGACCCTCCTCCTCCTCGCCAGTGGATTGGAAGTGAGGGCTGGGTCACCGACCCACATTTGATGAGTTTCAGTTTCTGTGCAGGAGCCATTGGAGTTGCCATTCAGCAATCTGTCATCCCAGGACTGAGAGACTTCCTCCTGGATCTCTCTCCCTCTGAAGTGGCAGCGTCCTCAGTGCTGACTGAGTTCTGGGAGGATGCATTCAACTGCAGCCTGGCAAAAAGTAAGACATTTTTTTCCTTGAGAAGACAGTAAGATGATTTCATTAGTTGTAACCACAAGGCTCTAAGCATTTAATGTAGCCATTGCCTTTCGTTTGGAATTCTGCTTGATTCTCATCCCTGTCTGGGATTTCTTCCATTGAGTTTGATTGGCAACATTTTATTTGAAGGAGAGTGCATGAGACTGGCATGACAATGTCATAAATACAACATAACACATTTCATGAACATGAGAAGTCTTTATTAATGAAGTGTCATTTGGTGAATAAAGACATTTTCAAAGCAAAGTTGCAAAGATACATTAAAAGTGCCATCTTTGCATTAAAGTGTCGCTATTTACAAAAGAAATTCAAAGTTGTCACTTTCAATGGACTTTTAATGAAACATTTTTCATTTCAGATTTTTCTTCTTTGCATAAATTTAGCATTTTTTGTGTTATGTCTCTAGGTTCTGATCAAGGAAACAAAGAATGTGACGGGACAGAAAACATTCAAAAACTCTCAAGTCCGTACACCGAAACGTCTCAGTTAAGAATCACTAACATGGTGTACAAGGCTGTTTATGCAATAGCACATGCCATTCACAATGCAGTGTGTCATGAAACAAACGTGATCACTAAGTGTCAAAAAAACATCAAACTTGAGTCAAAACAGGTCAGTTTGAATAGAGTGAATCCCAACCTTTTTTTTTCGCAGTATGTATGAACAGTTTATTTAATAATACAATTTTAACTTCAAAATTTCACATTCCATTGATTGGCTAAAGTATGCTCTGCTTTCCTAGGTTTTTTCAGAGCTGAAGAAAGTCACCTTTTCCAGAAATGGCTACCAGGTGTCATTTGATCCTAACGGTGAGCTTTTTATGAACTGGTCAACTGGCAAAAAAGTGAAAATGGAGTTACCAAGCTGGCTAAAGTGGGATACTATGATGCATCACTGCCTCAGGGCCAGCAGTTTAACATTAACCAGAATATCACATGGTTGGATGGTAGCACTTAAGTAATAAGCAAAAGAAAACCTAATGAACAGATAAAACGTTTGGGAAGTGTTTCACAACTGTAATGTTTCAAAATGTGGTCATATGATTTCCTAACAGGTTCCAGTGTCAGTGTGTTCAGAGAGTTGTCCTCCAGGAAGTCGTAAAGTGTTGCAGAAAGGAAAACCAATCTGCTGCTATGACTGTATACCATGTCCTGAAGGAGAGATCAGTAACATGACAGGTAAAGTCAAATATATTTTATATGCATCCATATCTTCAAAAAACATAAATTAATGATTATTTTTCAATAATATTATTTTATTAGATTCTCCTGATTGCTTCCCGTGTCCCAGTGAGTTCTGGCCAAATGCAAAGAGAGATGCTTGTTTTCCCAAACTTGTGGAGTTTCTGTCCTTCAATGAAGTCCTGTCAATCATCCTGGCTGGATTCTCTGTTGGTGGAGCCTTTCTGGCCATCATTACGGGATTAATTTTCTTCCATCACAGAACAACTCCCATTGTCAGAGCCAACAACTCTGAGCTGAGCTTCCTGCTGCTCTTCTCTCTGACTCTGTGTTTCTTATGTTCATTAACTTTCATTGGAGCCCCCTCTGAGTGGTCCTGCATGCTGCGCCACACAGCGTTTGGCATCACATTTGTTCTCTGTATCTCCTGTGTTCTTGGCAAAACTATAGTGGTTCTAATGGCCTTTAAAGCTACACTTCCTGGTAGTAATGCTATGAAATGGTTTGGTCCAACACAACAAAGAATGACTGTAGTATCATTTATTCAGGTTATCATATGTATCATTTGGTTGGTTGTGAGTCCTCCATTCCCAGTGAAAAATCTGACCACCTACAAGGAGAAGATCATCCTGGAATGTGCGTTAGGCTCTGCTGTTGGTTTCTGGGCTGTGCTCGGCTACATCGGCCTGCTGGCTGTGTTTTGCTTTGTGTTAGCTGTTCTAGCTCGGAAACTACCTGATAATTTCAACGAAGCCAAGATGATAACCTTCAGCATGTTGATATTCTGTGCCGTCTGGATCACCTTCATCCCAGCTTATGTCAGCTCTCCTGGAAAATTTACTGTGGCTGTGGAGATATTTGCTATTCTGGCCTCCAGTTTTGGACTCATACTGTGTATATTTGCTCCAAAGTGTTTTATCATTTTGTTTCAGCCAGAGAAAAACACTAAGAAACATTTAATGAATAAAAACTAACATTGGCATAGAGTTGATATTATGACTACCTGGAAAAAGAAAAAGACCGGAAGAAGACACGCCTCGAAACGTAAACACCCAGAGATCATCCAATTAAAACGGTCAATCTCAGGCTGCTGGTACAGAATCAAATCTCCTCCTCTGACAGAAAAAGAAATGATATAAGAAGGATGAGACACATGTTGCCTGCACATGAGGGATGTGCGTCTCAGCTTTGTTTACGGGCCTGGCATTGGCCCTGTGCCTGGCTGAGGTTAGAGCTGTGGCTGGTTTGGGTGGGTCTGATGGTAACGCTGATGGCGTTAATATTGGTGGGGGTTCATCTTTGAAGTGTACCTTGCAGGGAACTGCTCATTTACCTGCCTTCTCAATGGGGGGCGACTACATCGTTGGAGGAGTTTTCTCAATCCATGCCAACATGCACATGGTAGATAATAACTACACCACAGCTCCCGAGCCTCTGAGGTGCACAGGGAGGTTAGTAAGTGAGTAGAAGGTGGAAATGATGTACTGAAAAGCTGAGAGGTTTTGTTTTTTTATCGTTGACATAGGCTGTGATAATATGTCTTAGTTGAATTTTTCTGTTTTAAAATTCTCTTTTAAAACTCAATAACTTTAAAAGAATGAAAAAAAAAAAAAACTTTGTAGGGTTAGGTTTTATTGAAAAAGATTAGTCCTAATCTTTTACTTTGCACTGATGTGGACTGTATTGGTCAAGCGACGTTTTTTTTTTTTGGATTGCTTTGTAGCAACTCGTCAAATCACTTTGTCTTTTAAATGCATGAGACACACATTCATACTTTGTGCGTGCAGAATAGACCCTCGAGAACTGCGCTTCTCTCGTGCCATGATCTTTGCCATTGAGGAAGTAAACAACAGCACAGAGCTGCTGCCCGGTGTGAAACTGGGATATCAGATCCACGATTCTTGTGCGTCTGTGCCTGTCACCGTGCATGCGGCATTTCAGCTGGCAAACGGCCATGAATCTGTGTTTTACCCAGCTGATGAATGCTCTCAGTCTGGGGCGGTAATGGCTGTTATTGGGGAATCTGGATCCACTCCATCCATCAGCATGTCTCGTGTTATCGGGTCCTTCAAGATTCCTCAGGTGAATAGCTTGAAGAAAACCGTCTCTCTCCTGCTGAAATTGTTTTGCACATGAGCTTCATTTGTTTTGTCTTTTTTGTTTTAGGTGAGCCACTACGCCACTTGTGCCTGCTTGTCAGATAAGAAACAGTATCCAACCTTTTTCAGAACCATCCCCAGTGACCAGTACCAAGCCGATGCCCTGGCCAAGCTGGTGAAACACTTTGGCTGGACTTGGATAGGCGCCGTCCGGTCGGACTCGGACTATGGAAATAACGGCATGGCGGCTTTTCTTGAGGCGGCGCTCAGAGAGGGGATCTGCGTGGAGTACTCTGAATCCTTCTACCGGACCAACCCACAGAGCAAAATCCAAAGAGTCGCTGACGTTATCCGCAGGTTTCTGTATCTGCTGCATGTATACTTTGCATCGAAGTGTTTAAGCAAATCAGACAAATATTCATTTAAAGAAACTGATTTGCCTCATATGATTGCAAAAATAAAAAACTTCTATATGTTATGTAATTCATTAATAATTTCTCCTCAGATCAACATCAACTGTAGTTGTGGCATTTGCAGCTCCAGGCGACATGAAATTTCTTCTGGAGGAGCTGGCAGAAGACCCCCCTCCACCTCGCCAGTGGATTGGAAGTGAGGCTTGGGTAACGGACCCGCACCTGATGAGTTTCAGTTTCTGTGCGGGGGCAGTCGGCGTTGCCATTCAGCAGTCAGTCATTCCCGGTCTCAGAGACTTCCTTCTCAACCTTTCTCTCCCACACGTGGCAGCCTCGTCAGTGCTCTCTGAGTTCTGGGAGGATTCGTTCAACTGCAGGCTGAAAAGTGAGACGGTTTACTCGCATTTTCCTGAAAAGTAAAACTACGAAGTGAAAAAATGCACCGAAAGTGATGACCTGTTTCAGAATAGTCAAAGAGAAAAATAGTCTAATTACTTTTAAAACAATACCTTATTGTTATTTTTTTTTGGAAAAAAAAACTGTCAATGTTCTTCCATAATAATTCAACAAAACATTTTTAACTACTCAGAATGACGTTTTTCTTACGTGTATAGTGATTAAGTCCACCTTTTAAACCTCACAAGATCTTTCTCTAGAAAGATCTTGTGATCAAAACTCCCTCCGAAAGTTTTGTTGCATTTTTGATAAGATTTGGTTTCATCATCCCGTGTCGTTAGGTTCTGATCTAGACAAAAGGACCTGTGACGGAACGGAAGACATTAAAAAACTCTCTAACCCGTACACGGAGACATCTCAGTTGAGAATCACCAACATGGCATATAAGGCTGTTTATGCAATAGCACATGCTATTCACAATGCAGTTTGCCTGAAAACAAATGAAACCATACACTGTGACAAAAACATTAAATTGGAGCCAAACCAGGTCTGTTTGAGTAGAGAGATTTAAAACAATTTCTTTGACAATACATCCATCATTATTTTTGTTACATGGCATTTAAATGTAAATAGTCTGTTTATTTCCCCTTAATGCTGTGTTGCTTCACAGGTTTTCTCAGAACTAAAGAAAGTAAATTTTTTCAGAAATGGTTATCATGTGTCATTTGACCCTAATGGGGATCCGGTGGCTTTTTATGAGCTGGTGAACTGGCAGAAGAGTGACAGAGGAGTTATTGAACTGATAAAAGTGGGATATTATGATGCATCACTGCCAAAGGGTCAGCAGTTCCACATCACCCAGAACATAACCTGGTCGGAGGACAGATCTCAAGTAATGGGACAAGAGAGAAACCTTTACAACTTTACTTCATTGTTGCTACTTGAGAACATCGTTTGTTTTGTGATATAGGTTCCAGTGTCAGTGTGTTCAGAGAGTTGTCCTCCAGGAACTCGTAAAGTGTTGCAGAAAGGAAAACCAATCTGCTGCTATGACTGTATACCATGTCCTGAAGGAGAGATCAGTAACATGACAGGTAGTGTTAAACATTTCTAAACACCAGCTGGACAAAGAAATATCAATGCGTTAACAAATGTGTTTGCTTTATATTTATTTATTTATATTTGCTTTACATTTTAGATTCTCCTGATTGCTTTCCGTGTCCCAGTGAGTTCTGGCCAAATGCAGAGAGAGATGCTTGTTTCCACAAACCTGTGGAGTTTCTGTCTTTCAATGAAGTCCTGTCAATCATCCTGGCTGTAGTTTCTGTCAGTGGAGCCTTTCTGGCCATCCTTACAGGATTAATTTTCTTCCATCACAGAACAACTCCCATTGTCAGAGCCAACAACTCTGAGCTGAGCTTCCTGCTGCTCTTCTCTCTGACTCTGTGTTTCTTATGTTCATTGACTTTCATTGGAGCCCCCTCTGAGTGGTCCTGCATGCTGCGCCACACAGCGTTTGGCATCACATTTGTTCTCTGTATCTCCTGTGTTCTTGGCAAAACTATAGTGGTTCTAATGGCCTTTAAAGCTACACTTCCTGGTAGTAATGCTATGAAATGGTTTGGTCCTCCACAGCAAAGAATGACTGTAGTATCTTTTACATTTATTCAAGTTATCATATGTATCATTTGGTTGGTTGTGAGTCCTCCATTCCCAGTGAAAAATCTGACCACCTACAAGGAGAAGATCATCCTGGAATGTGCGTTAGGCTCTGCTGTTGGTTTCTGGGCTGTGCTCGGCTACATCGGCCTGCTGGCTGTGTTTTGCTTTGTGTTAGCTGTTCTAGCTCGGAAACTACCTGATAATTTCAACGAAGCCAAGATGATAACCTTCAGCATGTTGATATTCTGTGCCGTCTGGATCACCTTCATCCCAGCTTATGTCAGCTCTCCTGGAAAATTTACTGTGGCTGTGGAGATATTTGCTATTCTGGCCTCCAGTTTTGGACTCATACTGTGTATATTTGCTCCAAAGTGTTTCATCATTTTGTTTCAGCCAGAGAAGAACACCAAGAAATATTTAATGAACAAACGTTAAGTATCCCTTTTAAATTGTTTGGAAACAATATGGTTGAGTTGTTTATTTTATGATAATTCATGGCAATATATCAACTAGCATTTTCATTTGTAAGCAATGTAAATATCAATATCTTTGTTTATTTTCTCCATATATGTCTGAATTTGCTGCTGTTAATTATAACTTGTACTTGAAGAAACAAACACTCGTGTACAAAATGTACCAAGGCTAAACATCGGTTGTTTGCTTAAAACATTAAGCCATAATCATCAGAACTACAATAAAGACTCGACGTTGTCACTACATGACAATTTATGACTTTTTGAAATAGGTGAAAATTGTTACAATATTTTGACTCTTTTGCTTTATCTCTGTAAGTCTTTGATTTTGGAACACAGGAAACTTTTCATTATTAAATAAAAAGGATCTTGTCTGAAATTTTAACAAAAGTTTCAGTAAGAGTACACGTTTTGATTTCTTCAAAAAGAACAAACCTTAATCTGCCTCTTGCTCTTTGCCATCTCAAATTTTAACCCTGAAAAGGTACATTTGGCACTTAAGAGTTTATCAAAATTAAAGCAAAAAAACTCCTCAATAGTCTGAAAATGAGCAATGCACATACAACAGTAGGTACATGCAGTAATTCCTGTCTGCTTTTTAAACCAACAATCTGAAGCACTTGATAAAAAATAAAATAGCTTCACAACTTTTCAGAAAACCAGAATTTAGTTTTCTTTGCACTGCCAGACTGAAAGCTTTATGCTAAGAATCTTAAACCTCACAAAGCAGGGATATGTTCCTAAAACTAAGGTCCAGCGACATTGTGTATTTAATCAGTGTTAATATTTCAACCACAAAACAAAGACGTACGCAGAAAAAACTTAAACAGAAAGTCATCCAATTAAAAGCCTTGATCTCAGCCTATTCTGTGTGTCGACATTCACTCTTGTCTCCTGTGACAGACAACAAATGCTATAAAGAAAAGCTGAAGCACATCTTCATGCTCTTCAGGGATGGGAGTCTCAGCTGTGTGTCTTGGCCTGGCATTGGCTCTAAGTCTACTTAATGAGAACATGATTGTTGGTCTTGTTCAATCTGCCAGCAGCCCGGAAAAATCAGTGAGTCTTCCATCCAGCGATGCTGGTTCGATGGCTGCGCGGTCTCCAGCATGCGCCTTGCAGGGTGCAGCTCATACGCCTGCATTCTCTGTGGATGGGGATTTTATCATTGGAGGCGTTTACTCCATCCACCACAACATGCACACAGTGGACAACAACTACAACATGGCGCCTCAGACTCAAAGCTGCACAGGGAGGTTAGTAAGCCAGGAAGTGGAAATGATGTTAAATTCTGGTTAAATGATTTTTTTCTCCCCCATTTAGTATCAGCTATTATTTATTTTATACTGTATAAAAATGCATCACATGTGTTTTCTTATTTCAATATGACGGCTGTCCTGTCAGAGCGAAATCATCACTTGTAAAGCTGCACTTTTTTTCTTCCTTTAAAACAAAGTGCTTATCAACATTTATTTTAAATGAAGAAATAAACGCATCAAGATTGATTATTGGACTCGTTTTGAACTTTGCAATGACACGCATTGGCCAGGCAACAGTTCCAGCATGATGTTTGGTAACAATGTACTAATTATTATCCTCTTTATTTCTGTTGGCTGTGCAGGGTGGACCCCCGTGGCGTGCGCCTCACTCGAGCAATGATCTTTGCCATTGAGGAGATCAATAACAGCACGGCGCTGCTGCCAGGAGTCAAACTCGGATATCAGATCCACGACTCGTGCGCCTCCGTTCCCGTGGCCATGCATGCAGCAATTCAGCTGCTAAACGGCAATGACTCCGTGTTTGATTCAAGCGACAACTGTTCTCACTCTGGTGTGGTGACGGCTGTCGTTGGTGAGTTTGGATCCACGTCGTCCATGAGCATATCGCGTGTTCTGGGACCGTTTAACATTCCCCTGGTAAATAAATGCAATTTGTGCAAAATGAAATATTCCGCTTCTTTGATTATCTTTATAGGCTTCATTGTTTTCTTTTTTGCTGTTGTTTTGTTTTCTTTTTTTTTTTTAGGTGAGTCCCTACTCCACGTGTGCCTGCCTTTTGGATAAGAAACAGTATCCGACGTTTTTCAGAACCATCCCCAGTGACCAGTTCCAAGCTGACGCTCTGGCCAAGCTGGTGAAACACTTTGGCTGGACGTGGATAGGAGCCGTCCGGTCGGACTCAGACTATGGAAATAATGGCATGGCAGCCTTTCTAGACGTCGCACTCCGACAGGGGATCTGCGTGGAGTACTCTGAGGCCTTTTATCGGACCAACCCGCGCAGCAAAATCAAAAGAGTCGCTGATATTATCAGGAGGTTTCTGTGTGGCCTACAAATGTTCCTTGCATTAATGTGCATCATCAAATCAGAAAAAATATTCTATTACACCAAATTATTTATTTTATTATGATTGATTAAAAATAAGCTATATATTAGTTTGCCTTAATGCATTTTATGTCTCGCCAGGTCAACATCAAAAGTTGTGGTGGCTTTTGCAGCAATTGGAGACATGAAGATCCTGTTAGAGGAGCTGGCTCAGGGGCCTCCTCCGCCTCGTCAGTGGGTTGGAAGTGAGGCCTGGATAACCGAAGCGCAGCTGCTGAAATACACTTTCTGTGCGGGGGCCATCGGAGTTGCCATCCAGAAGTCTGTCATCCCTGGCTTCAGAGACTTCCTCCTGGATCTCTCTCCCTCAGAAGTGCGTGGCTCTTCAGTGCTGACCGAGTTCTGGGAGGACGCGTTCAACTGCAGCCTGACAGAAAGTCAGTTGTTGTCATTTTTGTTGTTGCTGTTTTGGTAAATGAGCATATTTGAAACCCCAAAAAGGTCCATATGTTGCTTGCTTCTTATTTAAAACTGTGGCTCATCTGTGTTGGAAAAACATAGCATAACATAAATGAAGCGTAAGAATGTAAAATAAGGCATGTCAATGCAAAAGTTGTAACCTGAGTGGAAAAGCTTTCATGTCAAGTTCAAGCACTTTGTGAGATGGTGAAGAACCGTCCAGAGCAAGAATCTAAAACTATGTGTCTCGCTCTCTGAATCAGGTTCATATAGTAAATGCAAATACTATAAATGCAAGAAATATAGAGCAAGTCATCCTGCAAGAAATTATGTGACCTACATATGCAACAAATCACAAGGAAGTCACTTTTGTGTCATGAATATATGAATTATTTCGATTTCATACTTAGGTATATTCAACTATGCACAACAATAAAAAGACACAAACTCTTATTTAAGAGTCATTATTCTGGATCTTTTTCTGTATTTTTAGCCAGCCGTCCATCCAAAAGAATGTGTGATGGAAAAGAGGACTTGACGACACTCCAGAGTCCGTACACTGATACATCTGAGCTGAGGATAACGAACATGATGTACAAGGCTGTTTATGCAATAGCACATGCTATTCAAAATGCATTGTTTCAAAAAGTCAATTTCACGCTTCTTCAAACCCAAAGGCTGGAGTCAAAAGAGGTTTGGGAATCAAACACTTTACTGAATTGAAATGTCAATCTGATGAAAAATGCTTTACTTTAAATCTTCTAATCTTTATCGCTTTGTAAATCAACAGGTTTTTACTGAGCTTAAGCAAGTTAACTTTTCCCAAAATGGCTACCATGTGTCATTTGATGGGAACGGGGATCCAGTGGCTTTTTATGAACTGGTGAACTGGCAGAAGAGTGAGAGTGGAACAATCGATCCTTTAACGGTGGGGTTTTATGACGCATCTCTGCCAGAAGGAAAGAAGTTCAGAATCGACAGGAAAATAACCTGGGTCGAAGGTGGCACTCAGGTAATGATGAATCTTCAAGTTGCGCTACTTCTGGAATTATTTTGCTCAAATTTGCACATTTTTCTGTTTCAGGTTCCAGTGTCAGTGTGTTCAGAGAGTTGTCCTCCAGGAAGTCGTAAAGTGTTGCAGAAAGGAAAACCAATCTGCTGCTATGACTGTATACCATGTCCTGAAGGAGAGATCAGTAACATGACAGGTACATTTATTTTTTATCATTCAGATCTTAACCATGACATACTTAAATATTAACAACATATTATAATGTATTTGTTAGATTCTCCTGATTGCTTCCCGTGTCCCAGAGAGTTCTGGCCAAATTCAAACAGAGATGCTTGTTTTCCCAAACCTGTGGAGTTTCTTTCCTTTGATGAGGTTTTGGGAATCATCCTGGCCATATTCTCTGTCAGTGGAGCCTTTCTGGCCATCATTACAGCAGTGATTTTCCTCCATCACAGAACAACTCCCATTGTCAGAGCCAACAACTCTGAGCTGAGCTTCCTGCTCTCTTCTCTCTGATTCTGTGTTTCTTATGTTCATTAACTTTCATTGGAGCCCCCTCTGAGTGGTCCTGCATGCTGCGCCACACAGCGTTTGGCATCACATTTGTTCTCTGTATCTCCTGTGTTCTTGGCAAAACTATAGTGGTTCTAATGGCCTTTAAAGCTACACTTCCTGGTAGTAATGCTATGAAATGGTTTGGTCCTGTACAACAAAGGATGACTGTAGTATCGTTTACATTTATTCAGGTTATAATATGTATCATTTGGTTGGTTGTGAGTCCTCCATTCCCAGTGAAAAATCTGACCACCTACAAGGAGAAGATCATCCTGGAATGTGCGTTAGGCTCTGCTGTTGGTTTCTGGGCTGTGCTCGGCTACATCGGCCTGCTGGCTGTGTTTTGCTTTGTGTTAGCTGTTCTAGCTCGGAAACTACCTGATAATTTCAACGAAGCCAAGATGATAACCTTCAGCATGTTGATATTCTGTGCCGTCTGGATCACCTTCATCCCAGCTTATGTCAGCTCTCCTGGAAAATTTACTGTGGCTGTGGAGATATTTGCTATTCTGGCCTCCAGTTTTGGACTCATACTGTGTATATTTGCTCCAAAGTGTTTCATCATTTTGTTTCAGCCAGAGAAGAACACCAAGAAATATTTAATGAACAAACAATGATGTAATCTTATTAGAAGAATGGTCTCTAAATCACAAAATATGTAGATGATTTTTGAAGTGTTGTTTTGAAACACTTATTACAACTTATAGCTGTGATGTGAATTGACTCTGACTTGAATTTTTAAAACACATTTTTCTCTTTTATTCAAGTTAGATCCTCCAGCCTCTACATCCAATTACTCATCTCTAAATGATGAGTAATTGTCCTAAATGACAATTTCAGAATAGCCATTTACACAAGCATGGAATTCTTATTTCGTTGAAGTAAGACAATACCCTTACGTCCACTTGAGTATCATACATCCGCTGTTTCAGATAAGGATAAGCGCACGTAAAGGAAAATTACCAAATCAACCATTGTAAACCAAATGAAGTTAATGAAAGTCTTGGTTTGTAGACTGGTTCTTTCTGTATTTTTCCACAACATTGTCATTGAGGACATCATCATGCAAACCAAATACTACCCAAAGAAAATGATTATCAATGGCAAAGGTGAGTGACATGGAGAAAAACAATTGACATAAATAAAAATAAAAGTTGGACTAACTATATAAAACCCGTAACATTTTAATAACAGCACCTTTAAAATAATTAAAATTTTTATTGTTATTGTGTAAACATAATGTGTAGAACAATGAAACTGGTCATTAAAAATGCCTACTAAAAAACCGTAAATGGTAAATGATAAGCAATACCAAACGAGTATGAAAGCACTGACTGTACCAAACAAAGCCAGTAGGAACTGGCATCAAAATGACTTCAAGGTTCCTGATCCCATGCATATAAATAAAAGGTAAAAAGATTACAGAGACTGTGAATTCTTATAAATATGACCAGAAAGGACAAATATAAAACATAAAAAATAAAACATTTAAACATATAAAAATTATAACATTAAGATATGCACAGGACTGCATCTGACTGTGTAATCCATGCAAATTAAATTAATTCTACAAAGTCTTTAATAAATCTTCAGCTGACATTGAACTACAAATCTTTTAGCTAAACAGACTATGCTTTCAAGATTGCTAAAATTCCTTGTTCCTTGTTGAAAGTTGCTCTTTAAGGAAGGCATTTTTTTTTCCTGCCAAGATTGAAACTCTCTACATTTGCTCCAGCCAGATTCATTTCCGTTAGCTAATCTGTTCTTTAGCAATCCTAATGTAACTTGTCTCGCCATGACGAGTAATGTTCTTGTTTTAAACAAATACCGTTTATCATTTTTGCAAGAAACTGCTCCTGAATTTATTTCCAAGCACTGGATGACAGCATGCAAACATGCCATCAGCTATCAGAAAGCTCCACATTGGGGAGGAGTGTTTTTATGAGTTTAATCTTGAGCAGTGTCAGGATTGCAAACAGCACTTTTCTCTGAAGATCAGGCACGCAATGAGGAAGCGAGGACTGGTGCATCTCTGGTCATTCTTTGGAGTTTTAGTGTTGTGTTCATTCGTGTGAAACTCCGGAACTACGGAAAAGATGTGTATTTTGACTCTGTGTTTAGAAAATCTATGTAAATAAATTAATGCGAGGATATTTGTTTGCATCTTTTGATTGCATTTCATATACCCACATAAAAAAGAAGAAATAAATAAAGTGCCACAATATAGATTTATTTGTATTCCAAATAATCAACTAATCTAAATAGTTTTCATCATGTTTCTATAAGACACAATTATGTTGAGTTCAAAACATAATTGTTTTGAACTCAAAACAATTATGTTGAAGTTAGGTTCAAATGGAGAACCTAACTTCCAGGTTCTCCATTTCTGAGCGCCACTGCATGGAGATGTTAGTCACGACAAAGAGCAACAGACATTAAGGGAGAAGTTCACAGCAGGGCTGGAACCAAATCAGACCGGTTTGAGTGAGACTTTACAATGGAGTGGCTTCTTTTCCAAGTTACTCATGACATTACAAAAGTTACACACAAAGTCACTGAGGAAAATAGTAAGCACTGCCAGACTGAATAAAATGACATTTACAGATTGAAATCTCTTGCCAAAATAGAATTTAGTTTTTATTGCATGTATGCATGTACAAAAAGAAAACAATGAACAAAAGAAAAACAACATTTGATCAGACCAATGGACTCATAATGTATGGGTAAAAGTGATAAACATATTTCTATAAAAGTTATACCTGCACTGGTCAATAAAAATCACAATGATACTATATGAAGTAGTTACTAAAATCTACCCATAATAAAAATGCCCTTCTATAAAATAGACACATAAAGTCTGGTGAAACTAATAACACAAACGTAGGTGACAAATTAAATGCATTGATATTGAGATCAATTGAAAACTGTTACAAATTAAACTTCCAAGTAAAAATTTCTAAATACCTGCAAAGAGTTTGGAGTGTTTAGGAATTCAATTGATAATACACTTCTTCTGTAATTTTGCTGCTGTTCCTTAGATAATTTACCATCAGTTGTTTTTCAAATATTTTTTGGGTGTTTTTCTCTGGCTGAAACAAAATAATGAAACACTTTGAGCAAATATACACAGCATGAGTCCAAAACTGAGGCCAGAATAGCAAATATCTCCACAGCCACAGTAAATTTTCCAGGAGAGCTGACATAAGCTGGGATGAAGGTGATCCAGACGGCACAGAATATCAACATGCTGAAGGTTATCATCTTGGCTTCGTTGAAATTATCAGGTAGTTTTCGAGCTAGAACAGCTAACACAAAGCAAACACAGCCAGCAGGCCGATGTAGCCGAGCACAGCCCAGAAACCAACAGCAGAGCCTAACGCACATTCCAGGATGATCTTCTCCTTGTAGGTGGTCAGTTGGAGCAAATATACACAGTATGAGTCCAAAACTGGAGGCCAGAATAGCAAATATCTCCACAGCCACAGTAAATTTTCCAGGAGAGCTGACATAAGCTGGGATGAAGGTGATCCAGACGGCACAGAATATCCCAACATGCTGAAGGTTATCATCTTGGCTTCGTTGAAATTATCAGGTAGTTTCCGAGCTAGAACAGCTAACACAAAGCAAAACACAGCCAGCAGGCCGATGTAGCCGAGCACAGCCCAGAAACCAACAGCAGAGCCTAACGCACATTCCAGGATGATCTTCTCCTTGTAGGTGGTCAGATTTTTCACTGGGAATGGAGGACTCACAACCAACCAGATGATACATATTATAACTTGAATAAAAGTGACAGACACTACAGTCATTCTTTGTTGTACAGGTCCAAACCATTTCATAGCATTACTACCAGGAAGTGTAGCTTTAAAGGCCATTAGAACCACTATAGTTTTGCCAAGAACACAGGAGATACAGAGAACAAATGTGATGCCAAACGCTGTGTGGCGCAGCATGCAGGACCACTCAGAGGGGGCTCCAATGAAAGTTAATGAACATAAGAAACACAGAGTCAGAGAGAAGAGCAGCAGGAAGCTCAGCTCAGAGTTGTTGGCTCTGACAATGGGAGTTGTTCTGTGATGGAAGAAAATTAATGCCGTAATGATGGCCAGAAAGGCTCCACTGATGGAGACCGCTTCCAGAATAATTCCCAAAACTTCATCAAAGGAAAGAAACTCCACAGATTTGGGGAAACAAGCATCTCTCCTTGTATTTGGCCAGAACTCACTGGGACACGGGAAGCAATCAGGAGAATCTAAAACAAATACAAAAATTAAAGAGTGTTCTTAAAAAATAAATATTTAAGGATGTGGATGAATTTTAAAATACATTTGACATTACCTGTCATGTTACTGATCTCTCCTTCAGGACATGGTATACAGTCATAGCAGCAGATTGGTTTTCCTTTCTGCAACACTTTACGAGTTCCTGGAGGACAACTCTCTGAACACACTGACACTGGAACCTGATACAGAGACAGAGAAAAGAAATTCAATTGTTTTACAACCAGCATTATCAAAACAATTAATTATTTGCTAAGACAATCATCTTTTTGAAGATATTACTTCTTTTCTCCCTTCCACCCAGGTTAAGTTTCTGTTTATACGAAACTCCTGGCCTCTTGGCAGTGAAGCGTCATAATATCCCACTGTTACCAGTTCAATAACTCCACTCTCACTTTTCTGCCAGTTCACCAGCTCATAAAAAGCCAGAGGATCTCCATTAGCATCAAATGAGACATGATAACCATTCTTGGAGAAGTTTACTTTCTTCAATTCAATAAAAACCTTTAAATGAAAAGGAAAATACATATAAATAAAATCGCCATCCTTCAAAGTGAAATCTAAAGGACATTAGTAGTTTGTAATTGTTAATGATATCTTCAGTGAGGTTTGTTACTCTATGAACTGACCTGTTTTGGCTCCAGTTTTGATGTGCTTGTCACAGTGTATGGCTGTATTTGTTATCTGACACACTGCTACTGTAGATGGCATGTGCTATTGCATAAACAGCCTTGTACACTATGTTAGAAATCTTAACTAGATGATGTTTCAGTGTACGGGCTTTTTAGGGTTTTAATATCTTCAGTTCCGATCACAACCTCTCTTATTTGGATCAGCAGCTGAAAATATATAAGCAGTTATAATACCAAAAATATCTGGAACTTCTTATGTTATTTTCAAATTTTAAAACCTGCAAGAAATTTTTATATTATTATATAAATTTACAAATTTGTGCAAGCAAGATACTGTGGTTCTGCAATTTGACTGCACAACTAAGAATCATTCTCAATACAAACAAATAAAAAAAACAAAAAGTTACATAATGGTAAGATATGAAATAGGGGATACAAAAAGTATTTCATACCGTTCTCCTGGTTTGGTCTATATTAATTATTTACATAAAACATGCAAGGATGGTTGTATAAAGAGGCCTAATATTTCATTAAAGCTGATTTCACACATTTCCAAAAGTCACACGCCAACATTATTACTATGTTGCAAGGTTTGATAAGAAAGAATTTCAGTTCACTTTTAAGTTATGCCAGAGAGGAAAATATTCACATTTTACTAACAAATATGAGAAAATGGATCTATGACAATGTCAAAATATTTAGAATAATCAACCATCAGCAGTTTCATTTCATATTATTTTGTTAACAAAAGTAAAAGCCAGCATAAAAACTTTCAAAATGTCTCACTTGTTGTCAGACTGCAGTTGAATGCATCCTCCCAGAACTCAGAAAGCAGTGGGGAGGCAGCCGCTTCAGAGGGAGAGAGATCCAGGAGGAAGTCTCTCAGACCTGGGATGACAGATTGTTGAATGGCAACTCCAATGGCTCCAGCACAGAAACTGAAGCTCATCAAGAGTGGATCAGTTGCCCAGGATTCACTCCCGATCCACTGACGAGGTGGAGGAGGATCCCGAGCCAGTTCCTCTAGTAGGACTTTCATATCACCAGAGGCTGTAAATGCCACCACAACCACCGCTGTGGATCTGAAGAGGCAATAGAATGTGTTAGGTCAAACTTGCAGCACATAAGCAAATTTAACCCTTCCTTCATATATTAGAGATACTAATTACATGTAAACATTTCTTAAAAACAAACACAGAAACATCAAGATCTCCAACAATAAAAAAAAAATTTATTTACAAAACATTTTTGTAAATTTATTCTAAAACAAAATGAAAAGCTAGATCTAAAAAAGCACAAACCTACGGATAACGTCTGCAACTCTTCTGATCTTGCTCTGTTGGTTGGTCCTAAAAAAGGATACAATGTACTCCACACAGATCTCCTCTCTCAGTGCTGCTTCTAGAAAAGAGGCCATGCCATTTTTTCCATAATCGGAGTCTGAATGGACGGCTCCTATCCACGTCCAACCAAAGTGTTTCACCAGTTTGGCCAGAGCATCAGCTTGGTAATGGTCACTGGGAATCGTTCTGAAAAAAGTTGGGAATTGTTGTTTGTCTGAAAGGCAGGCACAAGTGGCAAAGTGGCTCACCTATAGCAAAAACAAAAAGAAGGGAAATATTAGGAAGGGTAGAATAAATTGACACATTTGATCGATTTACACTAATCACCAGAGGAATGTTGAAGGGCCCCATGATGCGTGACATGCTGATGGATGGAGTGGATCCAGAGTCTCCCACAGCAGCCACCACCACTCCAGACTGGGAACAGTTATCTCCTCTGTAAACCACAGGATCCTGACCGTTTGCCAGCTGAAAAGCAACATGCACCGAGACCGGCACCGAGACGCAGGAATCATAGAGACGATATCCGAGTTTGATGCCGGGCAGCAGCTCCGTGCTGTTGTTTATCTCCTCAATGGCAAAGATCATTGTGCGGAAGAATCGCAGCCCCCGGGCATTGAAGCTGAAGAAGTGAATTAGGTGAAAGATGGCTTTCAATAAAATCCTTTTTAAAACTGTCTCATAAGCTTTTGAAACAAAGAAAAAAAAATTAACACAAAAATAATAAAGAAATTAATCTACTGTTGCGAAGGAATTAGTCCGTGCTATAATGTAATTTAGAAGTGTAACATCACTAAAGAATTGGGTATTCAGTTAAATATTGTAACACATTCTAAAAAGAATTGTATTCAGTTATATAAGTTCATTACCTTTATTATTTAATCAGAAGTCAAACCTAAATTAGCTGAAATGAATGAAACTACACAATAACAATGACAACATGTGTATGCAGGAGAGTAAGACAGCTGCTGATTGTGAACTTAAAGCTTTATGAACTAAACCTATCTGAATGTTTTTCACCAGCATCACAGCAAACATAAAAACACATGTAACATCATCTTCCTTCTTACTAACCTCCTGTGCATCTCGGAGGCCTCAGGCTTGGTGGTGTAATCTAAATCACTGTGTAAAGTTGGTAATGTATAGAGGAAAGCCCTCCAATGATAAAGTCGCCATCCGTTGTGAGAGCGCAGGTGAACGAGGCGTACTCCAGCAGAAGTACACCTGATGGATGAAGCCTCAGAGCTGACTCCAGGCTCAGTCACTCTGTGTCAGGACATTCACAGACCGAGCCAGAGAGACCAGTAACATCAGCTCTAGTAAAGTGACTAACAGAATCTCGCGACCAATAAAGAGGGTCATTTCTATCCGTCAGGTTTCGCTTTGCAGGTGTGTAAGAGTTGTTTTACGAGGCTTATGAGCGCCTATGTCACGCCAGGTGTTCATTAATCAGAGGGTGGGTGGATTCACCTA
>CAKLNU010000704.1:0-10915 GCA_922788865.1 Poeciliopsis turneri | reverse complement strand
AGTATTGGCCCGGAGATTGGAAAATATCCTCCCTAAAATAATAAACCCAGATCAGGCAGATTTTATAATAATGAGATATGGCACAGACAATATACGACGCGTTCTTAATGTTGTTCAGTACCTTAATACTCACAAAAACCCAGCAGTAATTGTTTCCCTTGATGCCGAGAAGGCTTTTGACTGAGTTGAATGGCAGTTTCTTTTTCAGGTGTTACATAAATTCGGTTTGGTTAAAAGCTTTTATTCAGACCCAACAGCCTCAGTTAACACAAGTGGCTTGATGTCTGAGCCCTTTAAGATTTATAGGGGTTGTAGGCAGGGGTGCCCCCTTTCACCCTTACTGTTTACATTGTTTATTGAACCTCTGGCCGAGATTATCAGGACTAATCCGGATGTGTCTGGAATCAATGTAGGCGGTAGAAATCATGTAATTTCACTATTCGCAGATGATGTACTTCTGTATATAGGCAATCCTGAGAAATCAATTCCAGCTATCTTGGAATCTACGGGCTATGTTCAGTGCTTTGTCGGGATATAAAATCAACTTAGGAAAGTCTGTCACCACCCCTTTCAGCATCCCCCCAGAAAAGTTCATGCAATCTCCATTTCAAATGTCTATGAGAGGCTTCAAGTATCTGGGTATTTTTCTTACACCTGATCTGAATAATCTTTTTGGAGCTAATTATTCACCTTTAATTCAGAAGATAAAACATGATTTAATAAAATGGGCTCCCCTGCCAACTTCTTTCTTAGGGAGAATCAATATCATAAAAATGAATATTCTCCCACGACTTAACTATTTATATCAAAATCTTCCCTGCTATTTATCTCCTGCACACTTCAAGTCACTAAATTCTCATTTATCTCGCTTTGTTTGGAACAACAAATATCCAAGAGTTAAGTTTTCTATATGAACTAAGCCAAAACATCTTGGAGGACTGTCATTACCATCCCTGCAACTTTATTATTGGGCAGCACAGCTTAAAATAATTTAAAATTGGTTTATGAATAGAAATAACTCTTTATGGTTAGATCTGGAATCCCAATCCTGTCTCCCCAGCAAACTTAATTCTCTTTTCTTTATAAGTGGCATAGACCAAATACCCCATCTCAGAAGCAACTTTATTGTTTATAATACTTTGCTGGCCTGGCGAGGTGTGAAGAAATATCTTAATATCTCTCCCACCCTGTCTTCTTGGTCATCATTAACCTTGAACCCAGATTTACCAGCAGAGATTAGAAACATTGGTTTGTCTGCATGGTCATCTAGGGGACTGTCAAATATTATGGACATACTGGACTCTGACTCTGTTAAATCCTTTGAACAAATGAAAGCCAATTTCAATATTTCTAATAGAGATTTTTATAAATACCTTCAGACCCGTCATTTTGTGAACTCTCTCAGGAGAACAGGAAAATTACGCACAAGATTGTCAGAGTTAGTAAATATAATTGTCATGACCAAATCTCCTAAAGGACTTATCTCCAAGATATATAGTTTATTATCTGGCTCTGACTCCTCAGCTTATGATGCTTCATCTATGAAGTGGGAACCACTTCATAGATGGTTCCCAGCTATGAAGTGGGAACCAGCTTCAGAGCTGGTTCCCACACCAGCTATGAAGCTGGTGTGGGAACATGATCTAGGGCTGAAGTTCAATCTAGCAGGTTGGGAGGAAATTTGTATTGGGGTTTTTCACAACTGCACCTCAGTTTCTATACATGAGCAGAACTTAAAATTTTTCTACCGAACTTATTATACACCTGTTCGCCTTCGGAGGATGTTTCCGGATACTTCAGATCTTTGTCGTAAATACAACATACATAGGGGCACATTTATTCATCTGTTTTGGTCTTGCAATTGTATTACAGTTTTCTGGAAAGCAGTTCATCTGATGATACAAGAGATCTTGTATCATCTAACTCCCTCCTTTTGTCTTGTCAATCATACTTCAGAAATTCTATTTAATGCAGATACTAAACATTTGCTTGTAATCCTCTTATTTCTGGCCAAGAAATGTATATTACTGAGCTGGACAGCACCGCAGGCCCCTACAGTTGATATGTGGATTTCACAAATCTCTGCTATTGTTTTAGTTGAAAAGCTGACTCATGATCTTCATCAAAAGTCAGACAAATTCTGGAGGATCTGGGACCCACTACAATCTTTCTTACAGAGACTGTAATCTTTATTTATTTTATTAATTTATTTGTTTTTTATTTCTTTACATTTAATATATCACTCACTTGGCTGTCTGGTAGTTTTGACTATTGTAAACGATGCCTGGGAATATCTGTCTGTACTTTGTGTATGTTTTTTTTTGTTGTTGTTGTTGTTTTTTTTTTTTTTTTATTTTGACACTGCCGTGCTCCTTGTTTATTTGGGGTGGGTTGTTTTTGATTACTTTTGTTGATGTATACATATAGTTAAAAAAAACCAATAAACAAATAAAAAAATATAATTAAAAAAAAGAGTTCCAGAGCGAGGAAGAAAAGGAAAGACAATCCTAGCTTAGATTTCTTATACTGCTAATCACTGTATAAAAACTAAGCTGGCAAAGCTTAGTGAGCTGGGTTAGACTTGCATCCAGACCGGCTTGATTCTCTTATGAGCTCTCATAATTGTGCACAATGCATGAATAAACCTGATTGAGTGGTTCTACCTGAACAGTGGTTGGAAAGAGATTTTTTTTTTCCACGAAACGCAGGAATTAGACTTTGTTTATATTTCAAACCATCAAAAGTACAGATCTCATTTCTATGCTGTTTCAAAGTGGGTTTTTCTAGAGACGGAAACAGACCTGCTCTCATTTTTGTTGCTTAGACATAAAGGTCTACGTTTTGTGCACGTGTTTTAGAAAGTTGGAGGAGGATTCACACAGAACAGTTCTGGGACTTGAAATTGAGAAGAGAAACTTATATCTAATCGCACAACTCAATCTAAAATCAGAACAATTCATAACAATGAAAATAAAGGCAAAAAAGTAACATATTACCAGATGAAACGAAATGTTAACTGAAACATAAAATGCATATGTAGAACAGGCAGAAAGGACAGGCATCTGTTTTTTTATGAAACTTAAACATTTCTATAATTTGCAAAGCTGTATCGGAAATCTAAGCTAGGATACTAGCCTAAAAATATCAATAATTACATTACTTAAAACAAAAAAAAACATTACACATCATCTTCAACATCACTGGAGGACAAAAAATCCAAGTAATCAGAGTAAAAATAAACAATACAAATTGGAACAAGATGAAGGAGTGATCGCTGCCATCTTGTCTTGTCTTTCCTTTTCTTCCTCTCTCTGGAACTCTTTACGGATGATTTGGTCATTTTAGATGAGGAATTTTGTCAAGAAACAATGTATTAGTAGAATGCTGCTTGTTACAAGAGTGACAAGAAAGATTACGTTAGTAAACAAATACCAATTTTAACTGTTTGATTCATTAGTAGTTATCGCAAAGTTATCCTTATAATAAGGAAAAATTATCTCTTTTTTAACTACTCGTTAACATGAAAAAAAGACAAACACTGTTAAAATTTTAACTTGAAACTCAAAATAGTATGCACCAGAATATATTATTAAATGTAATGCTTTTTTACTCTTCATGACGTTATCAGTTCTTACCCTGACAAGCCTGTCCAGCTCAGCATCAACATGAATTAAATTCAGTGTCTGTGGCAGGCTCCATCTCCTGTTGAAACTCAGAAGTGCAACAGAGTTGAGCTCAAGCATTTTGTGCGGGCCATATTCAATTATATTTTCAGAATTTGCTGCGGGCCAATAAAAACTGGTAGCTTGAACACCCCTGTGCTATCTAAAGTTTTTGAAGATTTTGGGCTAAAATACAAATATGACATAGGTTAATTAAATAAATAATTAAATTAATGACATTAGTTTGCTTTTGGATTTGAAGTAAAATTATGGTGACAGCTCCATTATCTATAATCTCTAACTAACGCTACAGGCGAAAATGCTTTAAGTTGGCACATCTCCTACAAGCGCAGGAAAAGTCAAAATCAAGTTTGGTAGACAACTTTCCTCTCCTGAAGCAACTTCACCGGCACCCTGTAGAAGAACAAGCTGCATTGTGCCTCTTGATGTGAAAAGAATGGCTTGATCATGATATTTTAAGGGAAGACTAGCATTGATCAATGAACTGTTCATTATGTTGATTAATCATAAATATTTCCATATTTATTTATTATCAGAAGATGCATATAGTTTATGTATCTATACATAAACTATATGTTTATGTATAGTTAAACATATAGTTTTATCTATTTATTATCAGAAGATAATAAATAAATTACAATAAGGTCACATCTGCAAGTCATGTCGTATGAAATGCTGGTCCACTGGCAAGTGGTCGAAGTGGGGAGTGAAGATTAAAATAAATATTAAAAGAGTTCCAGAGCGAGGAAGAAAAGGAAAGACAATCCTAGCTTCGATATCCTATGCTGCTAATCATTGTATAAAAACTTCCATTTTGTAAACTGGCAGAGCTTAGTGACTTGGTTAGATTGCATCCAGACCGCTTGATTCTCTTATGAGCTCTCATAATTGTGCACAATGCATAATAAACCTGATTGAGTGGTTCTACCTGAACAGTACTTGGAAAGATTTTTCTTTTCCACAACACACAGGAATTAGACTTTGTTTATATTTCAAATCATCAAAACTACAGCTCTCATTTCTATGCTGTTTCAAAGTGGGTTTTTCTAGAGACGGAAGCAGACGTGCTCTCATTGTTGTTGTTTACACATAAAGATCTAAGCAATCTTAATATTGTGAGCACGTGTTTTAAAAAGACGCAGGAGCATTCACAAAGCACAGTTCTGGGACTTGAAATTGAGAAGAGAAACTTATATCTAATCGCACAACTCAATCTAAAATCAGAACAATTATAACAATGAAAATAAAGGAAAAAAGTAACATATTACCAAATGAAACAAAATGTTAAATGAAACATAAAATGCATATGTAGAAAGGACAGGCATCTGTTTTTTTGTGAAACATAAACATTTCTATAATTTGCAAAGCAGTTTAAGAAACCTAAGCTGGGATTCTAGGCTAAAAATGTTAATAATTACATTACTTAAAACAAACAAAAAAAAACATTACACATCATCTTCAACATGATGTGTTGAAGATGATGACTGAGGACAAAATTTCAAGTAATCAGTATTTTATTGTGTAACTTATTACCATAAGTTACACATATTTTATTGTGTAACATATTGCCATCTCTGTGACTCAATGACTTTTTATCTATTTTATGATGGAATTCATTGAACCGTTCCCTGCTAAGGGGAAGAAATGTTTTGATTGTTATTATTGAAATGTTTAGCAAGTGAATGGAAGCTCTCAGGGACAGGTCCTTCCTTCCACTTCTGCCTGTGATGATGCACTTACTGTCAAAACCTGTCGAATACGCTTTTTCAAGTTTTTCAGATAGAGAAAGGCGTATTGCCACGTCCTGCTGAGACGTACTCATACCATCAAACCCTGTGATTGGATAGTGAAACATTGGACCTCCACACGCTGGCACTTTTGACTTATTTCACTGAGATGAAGCGTTTTTCGCCTTAGATAGTTTTGTGTTCAAAAAACACAGAACAGTTGAAGATGTTGTTGAAAGTTACAATGTGGTTGGTGGTTGGAACGTTTTCTGTGTTTTTTTATTGATTGGCTTTGATTGGCTGACCTCCGGTTCTGGGAAAGACCAAATAGAGAGGGGGAGTAAAGCACTGTGACTTTTTAGAATTTGATAATGGGAGTTATATTTGTAGGGATATTTTTAGAAATGAAATGAGGAGTGTTGAATATGATGATGTATTGTTTTGTTTGTGTATATGTATTTTGTTTATCCTGCTTTTGGGGGTTGTGGATTGGTGCAACCAAGGGACTATGAAAGCCTACAGGTTGCCCACATCAAGAGAGTGGGTCTTTGTGTGCAGGACTGTTTGTTGGTTTGTTAAATGTGGGGAATTAAACACCTGGTGGTCGGCACTATATCTCTCCGCCTCAAGACTCTTCTTTTTAAGCCTGCCGCTAAGGGCCATTCTAACATAAAGCTTTTTTGGTCTTGGGTGGTTTTGTGTTCAAATAACACAGATATTGTTCAAACCACCAAAATATACTGCTTCTCAGTAGTTCTATGCTGTTTCTAAGATTATAAAATTGAAAGTTGAAGATTTTGCTGAAAATTATAATGTGGTGCCACTGTCGTTCCGGTCCCGAAGACAACCACCATCACATGCCTTAACGACTTCCGCCCCGTCGCACTCACATCCTCCATCATGAAGTGCTTCAAAAGGCTTGTTAAGGACCACATCATTTCCACGCTCCCCCCATCACACGACCCTTTCCAGTTTGCATACCAGTCCAAGCGCAGTGCTGAGGATGCAGTCTCCACTGCTCTCCACCTGAGCCTGGTGCATCTGGAGGAGAAGAACACCCACGTGCGGATGTTGTTCCTGGACTTTAGCTCAGCGTTCAACACGATCATTCCCCAAGACCTGGTGGGCAAACTGGGCCTCTTAGGAATTAACACCCCCCTCTGCAACTGGCTGCTGGACTTCCTCACTGACAGAACCCAGGCTGTCAAAATGGAGAACAACACCTCCGATGTCATCACCCTGAACACTGGCACCCCTCAGGGCTGTGTTCTGAGCCCCCTGCTGTTCACCCTGATGACCCATGACTGTCATCCACACTTCAGATCCAACCACATCCTGAAGTACGCGGACGACACCACAGTGGTGGGCCTCATCCGGGACAACAACGAGACGGCCTCTAGGGAGGAGGTGCGGCATCTAGTGGACTGGTGCAGAGGAAACAACCTGATCCTGAATGTCAACAAGACCAAGGACATCATCATAGACTTCAGGAAATCCAGACCCACCCACACACCACTCCTCATCAATGACTCAGCTGTGGAGATCGTCAGCAGCACCAAGTTCCTGGGGGTGCACATCAACGAAAACCTCAGCTGGTCTCCTCACATCTCCTCACTGGTGAAGAAGGGCCAGCAGCGCATGCACTTCCTGCGTCGGATGAAGAGAGCATCCCTTCCGCCCCCCATCCTTCAGACCTTCTATAGAGGGACCATCGAGAGCCTACTGACCAGCTACATCTCCATCTGGTCTGGGAGCTGCAAGGCCTCTGACTGGAAGTCTCTACAGAGGGTGGTGAGGACAGGGGAGAAGATCACGGGGGCTCTGCTTCCCTGCATCAAGGACATCGCAGAGAGGCGCTGCCTATCCCGCGCTCACCAGATCCTCTCTGACCCCACCCACCCCAACCATGGACTGTTTTCCCCTCTGGCGTCTGGCAGAAGGTTCCGAAGCAACTTGTGCAGAACAACCAGACTACTGAACAGTTTCTTCCCCCGGGCCATCAGACTGCTTAACGCCACATAACACCCCTTCACACACACGCACACACACATACACACACACACACACTCACAAACCAAACCACCCCCCCATGGACATGGTCAACACACGCACTTTTAGCTTTGTTTACAATACTGAACTTGTGGATTCTATAGCACCTTATTATTATTATTATTCTCAGCTCTTATATATTTTCAGCCATATTGTATTTATTGTGTAGTGTAAGGTTTTAGCTCTGTTGCACTTGTAGCCAAGTAACGACATTTCGTTGTCAAGATTCACCTTGTGTTCTCTTTGTACAATGACAATAAATGAAGTCTAAGTCTAAGTCTAAGTCTATTTTTGACTTATTTCACTGAGATAAAGCTTTTTTGGTCTTTGATAGTTTTGTGTTAAAAAAAACACAGATATTGTTCAAACACCAAAATATACTGCTTCTCAGTAGTTCTATGCTGTTTCTAATATTATAAAACTGAAAGTTGAAGATTTTGCTGAAAATTATAATATGTTCTGCCAGCTTACAACATGTAAGTTTTAATACAATGATTAACAGTATAGGACATCCAAGCAAGGATTGTCTTTCCTTTTCTTCCTCGCTGTGGAACTCTTAATATTTATTTCAATCTTAACTCCCCACTTCGACCACTTGGCAGTGGATCAGCATTTCATATGACATGACTTGCAGATCTGATTCAACAATGGGTGGCTTGAAAACTATTGTATGAGTTTTGGAGTGGATGGAAAACTCCTTCGTGAGGAATAGAAATGAATTGAAGAGTGGAAGAGGGTGAATGGACTTCAGAGTGAACCAGGATAACAAACTAATTGTGATCTAGTATGACAGGTAGTGAATGGTGAACCACTGAACCACTGATTCAATGCTACTGTTTCAATGTTGGCATTGAACCAGTGGAAAATGTTCTGCAATGTTCTGTCACCATAATTTTTTGTCAAATCCAAAGGCAAACCAATTTAGTTAATTGAATTATTTATTTAATTAGACCTACGTCATATTTGTTTTTTAGCCTAAAATTATCAAGAACATTATATAGCGAAGGGGGGTCAAAACTATCAGTTTTTATTGGCCAGCAACAAATTCTGAAAATATATTTCAACATGGCCTGCACAAAAAACTTGAGCTCAACTCTGTTGCACTTCTGAGTTTCAACAAGAGATGGAGCCAGCCACAGAAACTGAATTTAATTCATGATGATGTTGAGCTGGACAGGCTTGTCTCCTTATTAATTACTGATAAAGTCATGAAGAGTAAAAAAACATTACATTTAATAATATATTCTGGTGCATACTATTTTGTGTTTCATGATAAATTATTAACAGTGGTTGTGTTGTTTTCATGATATAATGAGTAGTTAAAAAAGAGATCATTTTCTTAATATAATGATTACTTAGCGATAACTACTAATAAATCAAACAGTTAAAATATTACATTGGTATTTTTTTACTAACATAATCTTTCTTGTCATTCTTGTAACAAGCAGCATTCTACTAATACATTGTTTCTTGACAAATTCCTCATCTAAGATAACCAAATCATCCTTACACAGTGTAAATATCTCAATGGAGTAACTAAATGTATCCTTCATCTTGTTATTGTTCCTATCTTCAGTTATTAACCTCCTAGATACAAGGAGCCTTTTTCCTATATGAGTCTCTAAGAAGCTAATCATTCTATTTACACTGTTTTTGTCCAAGTAGTAGAAATCAATTCCATATTTTCTCTCTGTTACATTTGTGCAGCTCTCAAACATTTTATGTTTAAGTACGACTTGTTCTACGTACAAGAATGTACATTTACTGTTTGATTTACTGTCTGATCTGCACAATACTCAACCAATATTGTGCAGATCACAATTTTATCACAATCTGAGCAATGTTTATTTCTGTGTTTGTAAGTAATATCAGTATTGCACTTAATACCCTTCCTTCTCAATTTCAAGACACATTCTTTGTGAATGCTCCTGCGTTTTTCTAAAACACATGCTCAAAATATTAAGATTGCTTATATCTTTATGTCTAAGCAACAACAATGAGAGCAGGTATGTTTCCATCTCTGGAAAAACCCACTTTGAAACAGCATGTAAGTTAAAATGTCATTGAGTCACGGAGATGGCAGTAAGTCACATAATAAAAACAGTAACAGGATCACATGAAGCAGAGCCATAAACAAATAGCATCAAGTCAGCGTTAGTTAGAGCATTATTGAGCTGTCACCATAGTTTTCCTTCAAATCCAAAAGCAAACCAATTTAATTAATTTAATTATTTATTTAATTACACCTACGTCATATTTGTTTTTTAGCCCAAAATCATCAAGAACTTTAGATAGCGCAAGGGTGCTCCTAAATCACAATTAGTTTGTTGTCCTGGTTCACTCTGAAGTCCATTGACACTCTTCCACTCTTCAATTCATTTCTATTCCTCACAAAGCAGTTGTCCATCCACTCCAAAACTCATACAATGGTTTTCAAGCCAGCCATTGTTGAATCAGATGAGTTCATGGGAACTTATGTGAGTAGAAAAATATAAGTTCTGGTAGTTTGAAGCTGAAACAAAGTTAAAATCCGGTGTGACAAGAAATCCCAAGCTGAGAGACCAAAAAAGCTTTATCTCAGTGTAATAAGTCAAAAATGCTGTTCTTCGTGAATGCTCCTGCGTCTTTCTAAAACACGTGCTCAAAATATTAAGATTGCTTAGATTTTTATGTCTAAGCAACAACAATGAGAGCAGGTATGTTTCTCTCTGTAGAAAAACCCATTTTCAAACAGCATAGAAATGAGAGCTGTAGTTTTGATGGTTTGAAATATAAACAAAGTCTAATTGCAGCATGTCGTGGAAAAAAAAATTGTGTTTACTGTTTGATCTCTCTCTGATCTGCACAATACTCGTCCAATATTGTGCAGACTACAGTTTTATCACAAACTCTGCATTGTTTATTTCTGTGTTTGTAAGTAATGTCATTGTTTCACTGACATTACTTCCTTCTCAATTGCAAGACCCAGAACTGTTATTCGTGAATGCTAATGCGTCGATCTAAAAGACGTGCTCAAAATATTTGATTGCTTAGACCTTCATGTCTAAGGAACAACAATGAGAGCAGGTCTGTTTCTGTCTATAGAAAAACCCACTTTGAAACAGCATAGCTATCTTATTTTCATTGAATCAAGGTAGAAAAATATAAGTTGTGGATGTTTTATGCTGAAATAGAGCTAAAATCCAGTGTTTCAGGAAATCCCAAGCATTTTCTCGCTGAGATAAAACTTTTTTGGTCTCTCATTTTGGGATTTCTTGTCACAGTGGATTTTAATTTTGTTTCAGCTTCAAACAACCAGAACTTATTTTTTCTACGTTGTTTCAAAGTAAATAATGTAAAATTAATATATAATTTTCAATACTAAGAGTGTGTCAATTTTGCATTTTCTCACTGAGATAAAGCTTTTTTGGTCTCTCAGCTTGGGATTTCCTGAAACACTGGATTTTAGCTTAGTTT